>VURO01006470.1:29350-43815 GCA_015108175.1 Pelvicachromis taeniatus
AAAGGCTATAGCGTCGTGGTAACATTTTATTTATAACATTTTATTCTAAACTTTTCAATGAAGGCATAATGTCTGAATAAAGCCATAAATACGAGTAAAACCCGAGTGTACGAGAGTTAGCCGTTAGCCTCTCAAGCTGGAGCGGCTGACTGTCAGCTGAGGGAGATTGGCGATAAGAACCGCCAGCTAATGCTAATGCTAGTACCAAGTAAAAGCGAGTGACCGTCAGTACCTAGGCAAAGCGACTGACAAGTCAATCATTAAATCCGTCACCAAAACCTAGTTTTAAACACAACCGTCAGTCTCACCTGTCAGCTGATGAAACCATTACCAGCCTCAGCTGTAATCTTATCAGAGCGCTGCTTCACTTTCTGGAGTCTTCACAGTCATAAACTCTTCATAATGATAACGAGAAGCCTTTAGACCTCGGCTAAAGACATTTAGTAAGAAAAAACGAAAGGCTAAGAACAGGTAGCAGACATTAACAACGAGCCAGTGACACGAAACAGAGCCAGACAGTCCGCCGCTTCTAAAGCCGTGCAACCGGAAAAACCATCCAGAAGGAAACCATAAAAGTACATACTAACCCTTCAAAGTAAAAGCTTTATCTATACAGAGCAACCTGTAGATTTCAAAATAATACAGCCTTTAGCTTCATGCGATTTCGAAATATTACCAAGAGTGTAGTAAAGAACAAATCTATGACCAAATACAAATACACTGCTACATATACAACAAAACGAATAAGTATAAATCAGGACACTCTGATTTAAAGTGTATGAAATGTTTGATTCCAGCTATGAGCCCTCTTAATTTAGATGGCTATTAAAAGTAAACTACTTTCCTAATTTAACTTCATATTGGTAGTAGAACACATCGCAATGATAACCATTGTGTCGTGATAGTCTGTGGCTTAGTCACTGTAAAACAAACAAACAAATATTAAAAAAAGAAAATAACCAACCAACCAACCGAACAAAAAACAAACAAAACAAAATATATGTACACCATTTAAATATATAATTAATATATTTATTTAAAAATATATTTAATCTTTTCACTAAATATGATACAGTTCTTCATGTCAGGGGGCAGAGCTAAGTGAACTGGTTTATGTTTGTATAAAACAAGAAGGGGTTGGTAGATCACCCACAGAGCTTTCCACACCCATCCCAAAAGGGTATTTATGACAGCTTTGACCACTCATTATGTTTTTATTGGCTTTCTTGCATTGACCACAGTTCAGGACCAATGATACATCCAGTAGAACTGGAGCAGCTATCATAATCTTTAAAGGCAATTGAATTTTGTTTATTTACTATTGTTTTCATTGGGATATCTATACTACACTTATTTAGGACATTGATGGTTTACTATGAGCACCAAAGAAAGTACTTTTTTTTTTTATTCTTTTCACAGAAATTAACCTATGATGTAACAATTACAAGAAATAAACATATTAAATGACCAGGAAGATCCTCCTGGTGTTTTCATATCGAAAGCCTTTTTATCCACCTTTAACGCTTTTCGAGCGCTTTTGTGACTATCATGCTTTTAATTTGAAAAGGCTCATCCGTCGATCTTCTGTAACTAGGCAACGAAACGCTTCCATTCAAGTTGTAGCCAGACGGAACAGACGAGAACTTTAAATTTCGGTAGGAATAAAATGATAAAGAGTGAATATCGAATACAGCTTAAAAGTGTTGCTTTTCTTATTAACTACTGTTACTGTTTCGCTGAAGTAATTTACATTTAATTTAGGGCAAGGATAATAAGGAGAAGGCTTTTAAAAATACCAAAAGGTAAGGTCAATCATAATGGAGCCACTCACAAGCTACAAAGCTGAAAATCAGCCAGTAGTGGGACAAGAACCGGATAGTGGAGAGGATGAAGAGAAGAAAAACTCTGACATACCGCAGAGGACTGGGCAGTCTCAAGTCTACACTGCAACTAGAAACACACTTTTCTCAAAGAATAAAACTGATGCTGAAGCACATGTACTGGTAAGTTTGTACCGATCAGTGTTTATATTTGAGTGTAATTTGCAAGTATTTATTCAGTTTTACTTCACGTATTCCTGGTATTCCTACTCTAAACCTGCTCTTCATCCAGTCACCAGATTTCATCTGTGGCATGAACCCTGCTCTTCCTGTTTTCACTCTGCAAGACCAGGATGAGCTAGTGCTCTTCTATGTTGCGGCTCATGTTGGGATTATTTACAATCACACCTTAAAGTGCCGGTACATGCTTAAGGTAAAAATCACTTATAAGAGTAAGTCATTGCTTTGAGTTGCAATAAACAGCCTGAGAAATCAGATCACATTAGCCTGGGTTTCCATGTTGAATGTTCACAGTGTATATCTTCAATAACAGGTGTGCATATTTATATATTCTCGTTAATGTCTTCAGGGGCACTGCCACTCCATTTCATCTTTGTGCGTGAGTGAAGACAGACGCTGGATTGCAACAGCAGACCAGCGACCAAATGGCATGGTGATCATATGGGACTCCTTCTCTGGGTATCTCTTCATTCTGCGCACATTGAGGCATTTTCACTGCATCAACCTTGCTCTCAATGGTAACCACCTATATGATAAATGTTACAGTATTCCTGTGCACACATTGTTCGATTGTCACCCTGACGCCGGTGTCATCGCAATAGCGTTTTCAAGTGACACAAAACATCTGGCAACGCTTGCGACCGAGGAATTTCAAGTAAGTATGGCAACTCAGGGCTGTCACAATATCACATTTCCACAGAGTATTTGTGTTGGCAAAAAAATCCATCCATCCATCCATCCATCCATCCATCCATCCATCCATCCATCCATCCATCCATCCATCTGAGCTGTCATATCATTACATTTGAGAATTTGGCAGGACAACCAGTGCCCGTATGGTAAAAGCAAATTTTACACAAACTCACAATCTGCTTAAACTATATGATGATCCTTCAGCGTGTGTGCATTTGGGACTGGACCAGTGAATCAGAACAGCCTCTGTGGTCTACCGAGCTTAATCCTAAATATGGTTTTCAGGTAAATATGCTTTCTCAGTATGCGAATAGCACCATGAAAACGACACTGAGGCGAACGGATGTTGAAGTGTTGAGCTGTTTTTCAGGATAACATCATGTTTAGGCCGGAGAATAGCTCTCAGCTGCTCAGCAGCAGTGAAAGCCATGTGTTATTCTACAGCAGCGTGAGTACAGCTGCTCAGTTTAAAAAAAAAAAAAGTTTAGTACAACTGTTTTTTATTTATTGTGATGATGATAGACTCATCCTTTTTCAGGCAAGTGAAAGTCTGCAGTACACTGACCTGAAGTTCAAGAAGGTGAACATAATCTTCTAAATTTGAAGTTGTTATTAAACTGTCTGTCTCATTATGTAATTGAATATATTGACTTGTGTTCTGGTGTGTTCTGCTGTTACAGTTCAATAAGGAAACTACTTCAGACCGCTCTGAAAATGTTTGTGTGGCTAACATGTCTCTCAGTCGATCTGTGTTTCACTGGGAAGAGCCTAAGATCTTAATAGCCTCTGGAGGGGGTGTTGTTGAGTGGCTTGTGAAGGAAGACACAGCCAAATACAAGGCCCATCGAATCAACCTCCGGCAAGAGAAAATCACTGTTCTGGCCGTCACAGATGGGTGGGCACTGCCACAAATATTGTCTGTTGTTGCATGTCAATTGTGACCTGTATTTATTGGTTCCTAATCTCTCTCTGTATGCTATCACAGCTGCATCGTAACTTGCAATATTCAAAGCCACATCTGCTTTTACAATGGTAAATTCATCCTGCTCGCTTGGTACACCGAATTAAATCTGGATGCCATTGTTTCCATTTCATTTTCCAATGAGTGGAAGAGAAGACAACAGGAGGACACACTGGATTCCAAACCATTAATTGCCAGGTATACATATTTACTCTATTACAGTGTTCAGCCCAAAGAGCCACTGAACCAGTAGATCAGATTTTTACGGGCCATAAAATAGATGCCAGTCTTATTACTTTCTATACTCAAGTACATAGCAAACATTATTGGTAGATTTATATTTTATATTATAAATCTATATCAGTGAGCTCTGAAGTAAGCTTGATGCACTGTAGCAAACACTGTTCCCCTTTTTAGATTCAGCCCTGTACGTTGCAGGTACCTTTGCTAGAGAGTGATGGATTTATTTCTGTCAGCACTCAGCAAAAATCCAAGATAGACTGACTGCTTCTATTTCAGCTTCTTCTCCTTATATGAGTTTGTGGTACTGCTATGTTAAACAAACATGTGGTGGACAGGAGCAGACAAAACTCTGTGGCTTCTTTTAAAAAAACAGCTGAAAATGCATCTACTTAGACAGACATTTAGGTCATGTTTTTGTGTAATATGGTGTTAAATTCCCCGTAAAGCACTTTGTAATAGATTCCTGGCTTAAAAATTGCTATATAAATACATTTAAGTTACTTACTTTACTCACAAAAAGTTCACTTTTCTTCTTTTAATTCATGTGCAGAGGTAGTTTGAATAGAGTAGAAGAAAATAATAGTGAGCATCCATTCCAGCTTTCATGTTCACAGAGGAATTGATCTGTGCTGGCCAATCAACTTAGGCTACACACGTTTTTACTGGCTCAAAGACATCAGGACACTTGTTATGTTGAACCCGGTACTATATCTTCACTCTGAACAGTTTTACACAGCATAATGAAAATACAGAATATACGTTTTTTTGCCAAGCTGACCTGTCTTTTTCTCCAGGAACTTCACTGTGACCACTGTCAGTCGCAAAGTTGTGCATGTGAATGCAGAGACCCTCATCACTCGTATTGTGATGGATGAGGATTATGAGCCTATACATGCAGTGGCATGCCACCCCAGTGCGCCAGCTGTGGTCATTACCAACCACGGAGGCATTTTAGAAATGTGGGATTATAACAGCAAAGTACGCAGTGTTAGAAGAGTCTATGAGACAGAGAAGCAGATTCAGTGTGTCACATTTGACCCTAAAGGTAAGGTCAGACAAGTGCTTCCACATCCTTGGTGTGTACAAGTGGCTGTTAGATTTTGTTTGTCACATTTCATTTCCAAACAGGATTATATCTGGCTGTTGGTTTTGCCAGTGGAGCTGTTCACATACTGAAGGCCAAAACTTTGGCGAGCGATCAAGAGGAAGTGTTACACTACACCAAAGACAGCATCCAACTCATCACCTTCTCCTCAGACTCAAAGTATCTCGCCACTGCGGTGAGGAAGAAAACTATGTAGACTGGGATTTATCATTTTATATTGACTTTTGTTAGAGCTGTCATTGTTACAGAAACAATGTTGTTGTTGTGAGATGATTTATGCTTTACGCGTCTGTCAGGATGCCGGAAAAGCAGTGTCAGTGTTTCACTTGATCACCAAAGAAGGCTCTTCACCTCAGTGGATATATTTGGGTAGGATCCACTCTCACTACAAGCCCATCAAAGATCTTCTTTTTGGGGTTCACTTGGACAGCACCCAACCCAGACTCCTCTCTCTGGGAATGGACTGCCAACTGGTTAGTCTGCCTGGTCTAAGATGCAGCACTCTTGTCTACTTTAGTGTTTTCTATGGCTGTTTTTATGACACGATGATGGTACACCCAAATCTCTGTGCTTTTATGTGGAACTGAATAAAAGGTGGAGTACGACCTGGAGAACAGCAGCGTGGACCAGCTCCTCATCTTAAGCTCGGAGCGCATTGAGCAAAGCGGAGTGCCAATGTGCATGACTTGGTATCCTCCCCTTACATCAGAGCAGTTTCTCCTCATCGTCACGGATCAATATAAGATGAGGCTTTTCAACAGCACAACAAAGATGTGCAGGTCTGCAAAATACTGTAGCAAGATTAGATGTTCTGTCACAGAAAGATACTCACGCATCTGTATTACATATTTTACAAAAACAGAAAGACCCTTCAAGGCCCAACATATGGCTCTCCAGTTAAAAAGATAGCGATTCTTCCCAAGTCTGAGAAAGCTGATACAAACTCATATTATATGGCATTCATCACAGAGAAAAAGGTCAGTGTTTGCAGTATTTTACTGACAAATGTTTGACTTTCATTTAGACTAACTGGTTGTATCTTGTTTGAAATTCCTGCAGTCGACTGAATACAGAGGTTTTGTTGTGTCTTTCTTTTCACTTATCGGCTTGTTATCACATTGATAGTGAAACTACTATGAAGAGTATCTTGTATTTTCTATAGTTGGGTCTCCAGATTCTGCCACTGGATGGGAACCCCTACAAGTCAAATGCTTTGATCGGCCACTCAGCAGGAGTGTCTGCGTTTGCCTGCTCCTATGATGGCAGATTTATTTTCACTGCAGGAGGAGCAGACTGCACAGTCCTCTCGTGGAAAATAAACTTGAAGTAAGGTTTTTTCATAGCAACCTGGTAATCAGTCAAAATGAAAGAGAAGTATAATGATGTTTCCTGAAATCTGTCCTCTTTCCTGCGGTGAATGTAGTGTGCTTGAGGCAGCAGCCGCTTTGGGCGGAAAGGACGTGGTACCTTTTTACAGTCTCTTAGAGGGAGGACGAGATGGCAGGTTCTACAAAGTGAGTAAAAGTTTTTTTTTTTTTTTCAGCTGAGCTTTAAGTAAACAAGATTAGCATTATTCTGATTTTTTAAAAACTGAAACCTGTTAGAGGCACACTTGCTCAAGTGCTCAATATATCAGCTCGGATATGGCAGCAGTGTATGTAGACATGATCAAGATGATGGTCAAGACACCCTGCTGAAGTCCAAACTGAGCATCAGAATGGGGAAAAAATATGATTTAAGTGACTTTGAACGTGGCACGGTTGTTGGTGCCATATGGGCTGATCTGAGTATTGCAAAAACTGCTGATCTGCGGATATTTTCCCACACAACGAACTCTACGGTTTACAGAGAGAAAATACCCAGTGAGTGGCAGTTCTCTGGGCAAAAAAATGTCTTGCTGATTTCCTGAGTCAGAGGAGAATAGCATCTCATAGAAAGGCAACAGTAACTTGACCACTTCTTACAATGACCGTATGCAGAAGATCACCTCTTAGAAGCAGATGGGCTACAGCAGCTGAAGATCACACCAGGTGCGACTTCTGTCAACAAGAAATTGAAGCTGCAATTCACACAAGCTCACCAAAATTGGACAGTGGAAAAAATATCTGAGTTTCAAATTTCTGCTGTTTACCTAACAACAACCCCTGGATCACTATTGACCTGAAAGCCCTAATGAATGGTCAGGTCTGGAAACAAGGACAAGCAAATAAGGATGCAGCATGAACGGAAGGCGGGGCTGAGAAAGTGTAATCCTGAGCTAAGAAGGGGGCATCCCAGAGAGGGCTAGTAAGCTGAATCTATTTTGCATCGATAGATTCAGAACTTTCAGCAGTTCTGAAAGCAAAAAGTGGCCCAACATGGACAATCAACATGTAACTGTACTTATGTACTTATTCTCCTGCTTTTGCCTCCAAATTGTTTCTTTTTATAATGTGTTTATTTCATTGAGCTATTCTTCTTTTTTTTTAACCTACACAATAACTTTCCAACTTACCCCCAAAAAGTTTATTTCATCTCACGGACTTACTTAGATTTATTAATTTAATTGTCCCTTTACTTCTGTTCTGTTATTTAATTTAACTTTTCTTTAAAAAATGATGAGCTTACAATATATATTTATATTTATGCATGGCTATATGAAATGAATTTACAGAGAAATATATTAAAACATATACAAAAATATGGCATCTATTTTGGACAACTCGTAATGAAGACCAATGCACATGGTCACGCATAAAATGTATTTCTAAATAATACAAGAAAACAAGATTAGGCCTCACCCTAGTACAAGTTTTAAAACTGTTGTTTATCGTGACATTTTAGTCAGTAATGGGAGATATTGTGTCTTTAGGAGATGGAAAACTTTTTCTATTACTGCCAAGTACATCATCAAGGCGTGGACTCGATGGAGAAACGACAAGTGTCTTACAAAATCCCCTTGTCAGAGGTTTCCTCTCTCATGAGGGCTTTGGGGTACTATCCTACTGAACAAGAGGTATATTCAGAGAAACTAAAACCAGCACTAAATTTAAGCCCTGTAATAACAGTTAAATATATTTTCCTCACCAGATAGAAAACATGCAAAATGAGGTTAAGTTCAGTAAGTATGCCGAAACAGGAAAATATGTCAATGACATTGACCTGGAGGAGTTTATTAAGCTGTATGTCAACCACCGACCAACCTTCAGCATCTCTAGCAGTGATCTGGTTAGAGCTTTCTGGGTCCTTGGGAGTGATGTCAGTACAGGACAGCCCGTCTTACAGAGACAGGAACTGCTAGAACTTCTACAGGTTCGAGGTAACGAGAATGATTGGTCTGCCTGTTATAAATCTTAATCCTATGTTCCATGTTTTATTGTCAGTTTTTGTCATCCAACACATATGTTATTTTGATATTAAACCCAGGAGAACACATGAGAGAGGAAGAGGTGGTGGAGTGTTTCACTGCTCTTTTAGGCCTCAATGATGTGGAGGAGGAGGAGGAGGAAGGAGGGGGACCATCTGAACCTAAAAGTGTGTAATACAAAAACACATCCTTCCAAGTCATTACCAAAGAATTCACATAAATGCTGAGAATAAAATCTTTTTTTCTGTGCACGTACTCAGGTAGACTTTCAGAGTATACACTGGAGTCTCTGATCCCAAGTGAGATATCTGTGGACACATTCATAGGTCAGATCCTGGGCTTTCCATCCTCAGCAGAACAGAGCGGAGCAGCAGGTCTTCCCCTCCTGATTGATGAACCAAAAACATCTGCCTGAGAACATGTGTTTATGACGAGGTTTAGCTCTGCTGGTCTGTTTAAAGTGTATTACTGTAACATGTCATTAACAGAAGATAGAGTGTATTCTGTGTTTGGCTTAAAATATACAACATTATATCCACTTGTACAAAAAGTCAGTTAAGCAGTAGAGACTTTTTTTCTGTTGATATTTGAGTGTTTCTGATGACAGTCACTTCCACACGTTAAATGCAGAAAATTTATTGTAATAAAGGAAGATTTAAAACAAGTCATGTTCTCTTTTATCAGCTGCTCCCTTTAAGGGTCGCCACAGCAGATCATCTGCCTTCCTGGGGATCTTCTGTCAAATCATCCTGCTGCATGTCCTCCACCACATCCACAAATCTTCTTTTCCTTCTACCTTGCAGCTCCATATTCTAAATCCCTTCTTCTGATATATTGCCTATCCTGTCCAAACCATCTCAGGCATGTTTTGCTCACCTTGTCTCCAAACCACTAAACCTGAGCTGTCCCTCTGATCTACTCATTTCTGTCCATTGTGGTCCCTTCCAGTGACAATCTGAGTATCTTCAGCTTTTCTCTTTTTTGTGACAGTGCCATCTCCAAACCATACATCACAGGAAGTCTTGACACCATATTGTAAACTTTCCTTTTCACTCTTTTAGTCACAAACCACCCCTTATAGTTGCCTTCACCCTGCCTGCACTCACTTCTTCACCTCTATTGTGCACTGTCCATTGCTTTGGATGGTTGAACCCAGGTATTTAAACTCAACCACCTCCGCTCCTTGCAGCTTTATTGTTACGCCCGTCTCCCCCTCTTCTGATGGCTTTTATTCATCTTCTCTCTAGTCCATACCTCTACCTCTCCAGGTTCCCTTCCACCTACTCTCCTACTCTCACCAGCACCTATAGAGTTTTATCATTTTTGGACACTTGCAGTGGTTTTCTCTTACATCCCATTGGATTTTAACACCATTAAGAAGCAAAATTATATTTTATATTTTATATCAAGAATATTCTCACAAATCATAAGCGTGATCTCTTGCCCTTCCTCGCTGCAGAAACGTGTCTGTGGCTGCAGGTTATTTTGGGTCCCACTAGTGGGCGGGGCTCTTAGTCGACCCAATCAGAGGCGCATCGCGACAGGAACTTCCTGCTCTGGGCAGGGGGGCCAGTGAGCAGCTTCTCGTCAGCTGGTCGTTGAGACTCGTAGCTACGTCAACTCGAGACAACGAGTTAAGTTGGGAGTTTAATGACCGACAGCGAGCTTAGCGATGAGTGAACCGAGGGCCTCGACTCCGCGGCACGAAGCTGGTGAAGTTTAACGGTCGGTGTGTTCTCCGGAGAGACTCATGAAAGGAGAGTTTTATTGTTCTAGCTTGCTGGCTAACTTTAGCCATTTGTCTGGTGAGTTATCGACATGGCTATGAGCGAGGTGTCCCTGCGGCACAAATACCGTTGCCCTCCCGCGAGCATAAAGCAGGAGCAGGATGACGACTCGGACACGGAGGAGACTCACCTGGGGCTGAGGAAGGCAGAAGGGCTGGAATCTCAGATCATCCACAGCGGACACTTCATGGTGTCCTCGCCCCACACTGAGCACCCGCCGAAGAAAGGCTACGACTTCGACACTGTCAACAAACAAACGTGTCAGACCTATCATTTTGGAAAAGCGAGCTCGTCGCACTTCTCCATAGACGCCTCACTGACGAAGCTCTTTGAGTGCATGACTCTGGCGTATAGGTGAGTTATGGCGTACTATGTAAACACACGGGGAACATTCATTTTCACTTTAGCTCCTCCTCACCCACTCCTCCACGCTGAGCTCTCTTCTATGTGCAGAGTCAGGCATGGGGCGACTTCATGCGGTCACGAGTCTTTCTTTAACTTCCTGCTCGATGATCGTGATTTTTGTAGGGAGTGTGGTGCTGGAGATAGATGCAGAAGCCTTACTTGTGTAAAGGACAAAAAAGAGCCCTGCATCTAATTATGTAGAGATTGTCGGTTGAATTGTGCAAATTACCTCTTAAAAATACCCCCTTATAACTCATACATTATACTACATGACATCATCAGGTTGTGAATTTGCAGTGTTTTTTTATTTTGTTGAAATGTAGGCCACCTTTCCAGTAACCCTACTTTCTTTTCTTTAAAAAAAAAAAAAGTTAGTTAGCACTTCCTGCTATAACTCCCATTTACCCAACCACACACACATTCACACTGTGCCTTTCCTAACACACACACTGACACCCACTCTACCATCTGAGCCACAGCCATTCTTCTGTGTGTGTGTATGAAATGGCCGTATTGACCCATACTGTCATGCTGAGTCAAGCCACACTGTCCTATCTGTGTCACCGCACATTAATGCTTAGCATTTTAGTAGTTAGAGAATATTTCATGACTCTAGTAATTAAATTGTTCCTACTTAAATTAAGTTGTACCTTATCCCTTCCAACCCCACTGAGTGACAAGGTCTTGCAGTTTTCCCATCCAGAAACCCTAAAGCCAAAAAACCTGGATGCAGGACTCAACTAGATGTGTTGTTATGCTGACACTTGTGCACAATGGAGGTTTATGAAAGTTTAATTTGTTTTGTGGCAGGCTTATCTACAGTCACGTGAAAGAGGAAGTTTTCACCGGACTCTGTGCAATCCTGTTACAACCTAAAAACAACCGTACTGCTGCCACAATGAAGGAAAGCAGCTTGTCTGCAAAAAGCCTCTTCTCTCAGTGATAACAGGACAGGAAAACACAGCAGCAAATCTACCACAGAATGCCTGAAAAAGGAAAGAATCAAGGTTTTGCAATGGCCCCGTCAATGTTCAGACCTCAATCTGATTGAAATGCTGTGGCAGGACCTTAAAAAAAAAACCTGTGCATGAAACAAGTGCCTGCAAAGTTCATTGAACTGAAGCAACATTGTAAAGAAGAGTGGGCAAAAACTTCTCCACAATGGTATGAGTGACTGATAACCTCATACAGCAAATGATTACTTGGAGTTAATACTGCGAAAGGTTGATCTACAAGCTGTTGAATCATTAATTAGTCTTCAGGTAGAGCGAGTCATGCAGAAGCGTTTCTTTTCACATGACTTTACTTGTTATTGTTTCTTGTCTTATTGTACATGAAGTTAGCATGGAAATTGTTCCTGTGCTCTAGTGGGATGAATCAAACATACCGATCATGTCAGCACTCTGGGTCCAACTGTAAACAAAGTTGCACGTGTTTTTGTGAGTGTAGTAGAGGTGTGGACTGTGTTTAAAAGACATTTCTACTTGGTATGAAGAATGAAGTGGGTGCAGAAGGCTCTTTAAACTAGCATTCTCATTCATAGCACCAGCAGACTGGTTTTATTAACTGAGTTATATGACCCTGGCTCAGGCCCGTGCATCACAGTTTGCCATAGTTTAAACTGTACATCACAAGTTTCCAGTTCAATTACAGATCACATGAGCTTGAACCAGACAATGTTGAGCAGTTATGCCTGAGCAGGGTTTTATAAAATTAACAAGTCATAATAACTCAATTGTCAATTGATCCGTGCAGCTCTTATCACAAGATAATCCTCCATAAAATACTTGAAAATTAGCTCCATAAAGCACCTCGTTAGTCTGAAAAGGTAGAATTGTCAAACTTGGGCAGTTGATAAATAGGATAAACGTTTGTACGTTTGCATAAAAGCAATGCTGTTGTGCAGATTTAAAGTAAACAGTGTTTAAAGATGTCCCCATAGTGGTAAGTACAGTATAGTTAAAGTGGCTGTGTTCATAGTTTTCTGTTTACAGCTATGTTTGAGGTATTGGTGCCAGCTGCTCAGAGGATTTCCTTTGTCCTGACTATTTAAAGATACACTTACTGTTCTGTTGTTGTTATAAGTGATGAGGGTTTATTTGAGCGACCACTGAACCAGCTTGTTTATGCTCCAAAAGACTCACACAGTGTGCAGTACAGTAAATAATGATCAGTACAGTACATAAACACATAAATGATGAAAAGGAAAAGGACTGGAAAAGAAGGACAGGCTGTAAAATTTGACAAGAAGAATGGAAAGACGGGAAACTGTCAGCTAACCCCTTTGGGTCGTGATAAACATTTCCCTGTTAAGGCACTTTGGAAATGTTTGTTTGTTTTTTATCATAATGGTCAGTCTTTTTACAATTCAACACTCGGATATCATAATGGTACACCTGCATCCTTTAAGTCCACAAAGTGTCAGTGATTTTTTATTATTGATTGTTTGACTTTCCCATCTTGCTGTTATGAACAGACAGAACCGTTACTGTGTTGAAATCATTAAGTGCACTTGATGTACACATACCTGCACATACCGAGGAGTTCCTCCAGTGCTCACTTGTCTCAACATTACTGACTTGAGTGTGTGTGCGCGTGTGTGTCTGTGTCTTTGTGACGTAACTGCTTGCGTAAGATGCAGGAGCAGCCACCATCACCTTGTTGTATAACTTGTAACTCAAGCATGACTTTAAACAGGCTTCCTTGTTCTTGTCTGCCTTTACTTTCTCGCTCTTGTGGTTAGACCTAAGCCACGGGTTGAGCAGGCGAAGAGCATGCATGGTCTATTTTCACTTTTTTCACAACTTTTGAAAACATACATTTTTATTTATTTACATTTTGTCCTGCAGCCCACCCCTGTTCAAGTATAATTAGCCAAATATAGGCTGGGCAGTTGGTGAGACTGCTTCGTCAGACACACAACTCCTGTCAGAGGATGGTGCTCTCTTACCTTTTTACTAATTGATGGGTGTTGGATCAGTATAGCTGCTAAGTATCACTATTAGGCCTTAAAAAAAACTTGTGATAATTTCACCTGAAAAAAGATACATTGATTGATCATGCACATGTTGCAGTAAATCAAAGAAAAATTACTGTTAGTGATTTGCTAATGCAGGTTATTCTTACAGTATTTTATAGGTTTTGGTTTGGGCTTACAGTTATCTCACTGATGTTTTTCTTTTCTTTTCAGTGGTAAGTTGGTGTCTCCAAAGTGGAAGAACTTCAAAGGGCTAAAACTGCTTTGGAGAGACAAGATTCGCCTCAACAACGCCATATGGAGAGCCTGGTACATCCAATGTAAGAGTTCCACAGTGCTTTTCATTTCATACACAAAAAGTGAAAGTGACTGTTTTTGGATAATTTAATTAAAAATTGCCTTCAGCTTAACACAATTTGAATCAAGCTACAGCATCAATGAAGAAATGAGGGTCTGGTTGAAGAAATTCTTGTTGGAGACTCTAGTCCAGGGGTCTCAAACTAGCGGCCCGCGGGCCACTTTTTATCAGCCTTAGATTCTACTAAGAAGCCTTACACAGTACTGTGGAAACGTCTCCAGGCACTCCTCATTTCTTTATGTTTTACTTCCAGACTTTTGTGTAATTTTTTTTTTAAAAGTGGACTTGAGCAATAGTTCTCTTGGCTTAAAGGTCTTTCAAAGATTTTCTGTGGACAGTGGCTGCTCTTTTTTCTTTTCTTTTCTTTTTTTTTTTACTTACACATTTTCAGTCCAATAATTTTACCCGAGCCTTTTCAGAGACCCAAAAGAATAGTTTTGTTTTTTTCTGTCAGGTTTTTTTTTTTTTTTTTTTTTTTTTTTTTTTTTTTTTATTACCTTTTTTTTTTTTTTTTTTATTTTTCTCCCCCA
>VURO01006470.1:43835-58744 GCA_015108175.1 Pelvicachromis taeniatus
GTTTTTTTTTTTTTTTTTTTGGTTTTTTTTTTTTTCCTCAACCCTCCGGGGCCCCCATATTATAAAAGTTTAGCAATTAGTGTTACAATTTGTAATTTCTAATGAGAAAGCATTGAAACTAGTTTTAATCATTACAAAACCTGCATAAAGGTCTAGAGCAGTGAGGCATAAGAAGCAGAGGAATATGAAAGGCTGTATGCATCCTTTGAAAAATGAAGTACACCCACAATTTAATGCATGCAGCAGGTGAATTCATGTAATCTCCACCTTTAGCAGCAGTAACTTGAAGTACCTGTTTTATTTGTGATTTTATCAGTCTCTCACATCATTGTAGAAATTTGGCCCACTCTTTTTTTTTTTTTTTTTTTTTTACAACGTTGCTTCAGTTCAGTTTTTCAGGCATGCATTTCTGCACAGTTCTCTTAAGGTCCTGGCACATCATTTCAGTCAGGTTGATGTCTGGACTTTGACTGGGCCACTGGAAAACCTCGATGCCCAGTTTGATCCGAGCTTATTGAACAGATGGCTTCACATTTGTATCAAGAATGCACTCTGACAGTGTGAGGTGTCTGTGTTTGGTTTATTTTGCAAACGTTGCAAGATTTGCTGACGTGTTCCTTTAGAGAGAAGAGGAGGTCTCCTGGCAACCGTTCCTAAACAAGCAAGTGCATTTGATTTGCAGCTCCTTCCCTTCTTAAAGCTATGTAAGCAGAAAGGGTATAGTTATTCATAGGACTGCACAGAGCCTATGAAAACTTTGTTTTTCATGTGACTTTAGATCCTGGGGGGAAGTCAGGGCAGAGCACAGGAAGTGTGGAATCAGCAACTTGACAGACAGGAAACAAGCAGGCTGCATGCAGCAGGTGAATTCATGTAATCTGCATTATTGAGGGAAAAGCAAGGGGGGAAGAGAAAAATGCCTATAGTAACATTACAATAGGTGTATATTTGGTTTCATAAGAATCTCTTGCTATACCAGATAAATTATAATAGGATGAGACGGGCACATAATAATGATACTAAAGGGAATGGAAAGGATCACCTGCTGGTCTTGATTCCATCATAATAGTTCTTCGAGACAATTTCTGGTCTTCTGTCTCCAGTATGCTTTCATACACAGGCTCTTGATCCAGCAGTGTGAGAGCAGAGTGAAGGGGTTTGGAGAAACCTGTAATCAAGCCCTCCTGTTATCGCTGTTGAAATCTTATACATTTTGTGGGACATGTGCTGACCTGAATACTGCTCTTAAAAACACTTTGTTGGAATGGACTATTATCATTGTTAGGACATGTCAGAATGCTTTTCTCACTGAAATTATAGTTCAAGCTTCGATTTGTGTTTATAGATGGCTGCTTGTGGTCCTTCTGATATGATACTTTATCCCTTGTGAACATGTTTCTTGGAAGTCATTACTACATCAGAACCTTATGTGACACACTTAGCTACTTTCCCAGACATGCAGTAAACCTAATTCTATAATAAAAGAAAATGTAAAGGGAGAAACACACAGACTACACTTATCCATGTTTTGCAAACTGAGCCACTATGTTTTGGCTAATATATTTCAAAGCTATACCAGCCTGATGATAGATCACTTAAAATGGAAAACTGAATGTCTTTAAATATACTTTGATGTGAGTCAAAGGTCACCTCAGGTGACACCTGATTTGTGGAAGTGACTAATAGTAACCTTCAGCTACATCACTAAGTAAACTAAATCTGTGTCAAGTGTTTTCTGAGCTGGGTGAGTCATGACTATTCAAATGGGACTACTTATTTTAACAATTAAGCTTTAACTTACATCCACTCATCGTGAGCATAAATGTTTGATTTCGTAGAGAACTTTTTTTTCTAAGGTGGATGCAATCATTTAGAAATTAGCATATCTATATATTTACCCTGTGTGGATTCTAGAAAGAAAACTCAAAATAGTTTCTAACTAGTGCTACTGGTTCTTTGCTTTTTCTCATCAAAGATGTATGCCGTACAATCATTCCACCCTGGAAAAGGAGCAGTTTGAAGAAATCATTAAGAGACCAAAATTACCTTGACATTTGTGTGTGTGATGAGTGTATGGAAACGTTTGACCATAACTGTACATACATATTATGTTGATTTTTTTACTTTCATACTCTGTAAATATCGTTTTCTAAGACGGAAAAATCCAACTCTGTGTTTTAAACTTGAGTTATTTTTCAAACCCCAGATGTGGAGAAAAGATCGAATCCCGTTTGTCACTTTGTGACACCACTTGATGGAAGTATGGACCTGGACGTCCATCGTCCTGAGGTAAAGATGAAGAACTGTGATCACTGTCAGATGCACAGAGACTTGTTTTTTCTTTTCACTGAAATCACTGAAAACACTTTCTTTCCTACTTCCTGTCTTTGTGCCATATGCTTGTCATGGGCTTAGTTCCTATCTCTCTTTCTCTTTTCCAGGCCATTGCTGCAGAGGGGAAAGGCTGGAAAAGAAGAATTGAAATTGTCATAAGGGAATACCACAAATGGAGAACATACTTCAAGAAAAGGGTACACTATAGTTATGCTGAAACATTGTTTCTGTTAGAAAGATTCTGAGACATTTTAGCAGACATGTTGTTTGGCCCTAAAGCATAAATGTTTATTTAATGTTGAACTTGTGAACTTTTTTTTTTTTTAGCTACAGAAACACAAGGATGACGACCTCTCAAGCTTACTTAAGGTATGCAGCATTGCAACATGCTCAGGTCACTAACAAGACGTTAATATTAACATAATCATTAGTGTTAGCATCTGTCCAAACTAAAGTAAACTAACCCACACTAACTCAGTCACTTTGAAATTATTTATATTTAGGAGATCATCTGTGACTTTGCAAACAAGGCACTTTTGATTGTGTGCACCTAATTTAGCTTGTAAAACTATGCACGCACACACTCACTCACTCACTCACTCATTCAGGGTCTAGTTATACCCGCCATGTGGAATGTCGTCACATCTGCCGTCATTTTCGCCATTCGTGCACCGTGTACCTCTCGATTTCTGTTACCTGGCACATTGTGTCACTGCTGGATTGAAGACACGAGCATACGATTGTGTTGTTTTCCTTACTGCCGTTTTAATGATATATCGGTACAGAAGCTCAGAGATTCACAGATTATACAGATGGAGATGTTGCAAAAGCTTTCTAGGGCAAACCAGTAGTTATATCATGTTCACAGCGCCACCTGCACATATACCCTCTGTCATCACAGTCATCCCTCGGTTCGATATCCGGTCTTCAAGCTCTCAAACAGAAGTTTTAGATATAACTGTTTGTTCCCTTTCAGTCGATTCACTCGGTACAGCACATAAGTATGGAACATATATACATACCCCACAGAGGAGCCACCGAACTAGAATCAGACCACCAGCACATTAGCATGTGTAGACCCAGCAGAAAGGACAGTATGAGCCACCGAAGGGGCTCTGACATCCAAATGATAGAACTGAACAAAAGTAAATGGTAAATGGAGTGATTCTTATATAGCACTTTTCTACTCTCCCGGAGTACTCAAAGCGCTCGAGTAATGCCCAACTAGCTACAGCACAAATATCATAACCCCTTTAAAAAGAGTCCATGAGGTTTCCATTCCCATGGTGGAATGAACTCTCACACCCTGGGGCAAAGCGAGACCCTTGGTGCTGTACGCCAGTGAGATGGCTTCTATAATCCACTGGGACAGCTGCTTTTTAGACAGAGCTCTACCTCTGGCTAGATTACCAAAGCAGACAAACAACTGGTCACATAAACTCACATTCTTAGTAAAACCAGAATCAAAGGTTACGCCGAGGTTTGTAACAGAGGATTTTGCCAAATAACCAAGAGGTCCAGGTGTAGTAGTGGGTGGCAGTAAGCTTTACTACCCTGAGCTTAATGGTGGTTTGACTTATGGACACTCTCTGGTTCAGGGAGCAGATTATGGCCATAAGTCTCTCAGTCCTAATCTCAGTATATTCAGGTAGTCAGCTGAGCTAAAACAGTGCTTAAATAGACCTGAACAACTTGAGCAAACCCAGATCACAACACTGCCTCAACTAGGCATCATGGATGAATTACTTTAGCCATCTCTCTTCTTACCCTGCTTCACCTATTACTGGAACTGGGTAAAACTGGGCTCGGATCGCATGATCTTTTTCCATTGCTACAGAGTCCAATCTTTATGCCAAATAGTCTTTTTCCCCCAGTTAGTCTCACCGATTAGTGTTTTTCTTAAAGCTGCACAGCTGTTTAGTTTCAGTCCCTTCGGTTCTCTTCTCATCATATTTGGAAATGCTCTTACTGTTAAACATATCCATGACTTCTACTGTTTATTTAGTTACTTTTTTAAGATTTCATTTCTCTAAATGTTTTTCCAGTCACGATTGTTCACGAGTTCTTTAAATTTAATAGTACTGTATATTAGACCGTGTTTAACTCAGTTTTACAGTTTCAGTTTTTTCTCTTTGGTTGATCTAGAACAACCAGACTCCATTTGTCTGAAATGGAGTAACACGTTTTCCATGACTGCGGGCTAGATCTTTCAACATGGTTGTTTAAGAAATGAGAAGCTACTTGCTCCATCAGTTACAGTCAAATAACCTGTTGCAAGCTGAAACATAGTAATCACTGCAGCAATTATCCAATTATTGGAAGACTCTAAGCTTTTTGCTTAGTTACATCCAGGTGGTGACTTTTTATTTTGGGCTGGCCATTGTGCGTCTGCTGCTGAGGAAGAAAGAGCAGCATGGGAATGTAGTTTCCATTTCAAACATGAAGCCAAAGTAATGCAGTCTGTATCAGCGAGAGAACACTGTTCACAGAGGACAGACCCCGACCCAAATCACATCAGCTATTATTAAACAGAACTAAATTGATTTTAGTTGAACAACTGAAGATATGATTAATGATTTGCTTGATTCATAACAATTGTAGTAGCTGTTTCAAGCTATTTTTTTCAGTTAGGAGAGATCATACGGAAAAATTCTAATGATTTTTCTGAGAAACAAATTCAACAAAGTGGATAAAAGCTATTTAGGCTTTGAGTCTAGCTGATCTAATATTTAGACATAATTTTTTAAATATATTATCTCTAACAAATTGACACCAATTCAATTGTGATTTTTTTAAAAATAGCAACAAAAAATAAAAATAGATATAGTGAGCTATTTTTAGAACAGGCCCGCGGGCTACTCATGTGGTCGTTGCGGGCTACCTGGTGCCCGCGGGCACCATGTTGGTGATCCCTGGACTAGAGTAATGATGTCAGTTGTGAGTTTGATAGCATGGGAGCCATCATGTAATGTAAATGTAAAAAATAAATAAATACATTTGCAGTCTGCTTGAATGTAGATCGAGGTGCATCTTTTAGGCTTTGTTTAAAAGACTGAATTAACGGTTGTAGCTTGTATCTTTACAAAAACCATCTAAAATACATGAAATAAAATTTCCCATCAAACTTTTGCACAGTTCATGTAAATGAGGAGTTCACAATACTACATGATACTGCATGCTCGTGTGTTGCTAACTGGTGTGGTTGCTGCATTTTGAACGCTCAAAGGGGCCGGAGGAGCAGTTATCCCTGTTTGGGGAAGTCTCTCCAGACATGCTCCGTGTCTCCTTTTATCAGGACGAAGAGGCCGCTGCACGCCGCGTGACACGTCGTGTGAATAATGAAGCGCCTGCCCCCATGGAGATGGACAACCTCTTCGACATGGATGTTTTGATGTCTGAGTTTACAGACACATTGTTCTCTACCCTGACCTCACACCAGCCCATACCCTTCCCTAATCCGAGGGAGATTGGTAAGAAAATATATGTTTGTGGATCTGGATCTCTTATATTTGCATCAACACAGCCATGCCGTGCCCCCTACTCCCCCGTAATCTACCTCTCCTGCCCACAGCTCATGCAGGGAACGCTGACATGATCCAACCAGGACTCATCCCGTTACAGCCCAACTTGGACTTCATGGACTCATTTGATCCACTGCAAGGTAACGGTAAATCACCACCCACAGCTGCATTAGGACTCTGCACAGACTAATAGTGCACACTGTACAGAAATCAAGCGCACATATTCTAGTAACTCTGCTACAGCAGTTGGCCTAGCCTAACGCAAAAAGTAGTGTGGTTTTACTAACCTCTAGCTAACATAGAGACTCTTGTTCCAGACTTATTTCACAGCCTCCGTCAGCCCGCCTTCCCCTCTGTTTCCCCCACTGCATCATCTGTCACCCCTGTACCCAGCAGCAGCTCTCAGTCACAGGTAAACACAGATCCAAGGCTCAGTCCCTAACACACACCACCATGAAAACAGTCTTTTCAAGGAGAGTTTTTATTTTCTTACATTTTAAATTTCTTTGTATTTCTGCCACAACTGCCACCAACTTTCTGCCTTACTGTAGTTAGACAAAGACAATGAAGTAACATAATAATATTACTAAACTATTTACATAGCACTTTCATACACGACTTGCTCAAACTGATTAACATTCAATTCATTTTCAGTATTTGGAGAAGTTGAGAAAATTGTGTACTCTAAATAGCTCTGAATATTTGGCTTTTCTTTCATGCTACCTTCCTACTTGAAGTTTCTCCAAGGTTCCTTAGTGGCCTTAGTGAGAAAATGTGTTTCTTTTAGGTGAATTGTTAATATTTTGGACCTGCTTTTGTCTTAGAACTACTCTAATTCTTTATGGCCCAGATTCAAAAAGGTGCTGGACACATTTGTCAGAGATGTTGGTCCAAAGTGACGTGATGGCATCACAGAGTTGCTGCACATCCAAAATGTGGAACTTCCACCACAGTGCTCTATTATATGGAGATCTGGTGGCTGTGATATTTAAACAGTCATCAGTCGGTACAAAGTGTACACCACCACCATCAGCCTGAACCACTGATAGACATTAGATCATTGCTTTTATGTTGTCTACCTCAAATCTTGACCCAACCACTTGAATGTTGCAGCAGAAATCAAGGCTCAGGCAAGATTTTTCTGTTGTCTCATTTTGGTCAGTCTATATGATGGTCTTCTGCTGCAGACCATCTGCTCTAAGAAATGCTCTTTTGCATAGCTTGGTTTTAACAAATGGGCATTTGAGTCACTGTTGCCTTCCTATCAGCTCAAAGCAATCTGGCCATTCTTCTCGTCAATCAAAACATTTTCACCCAGAGGAACTCCTGCTAACTGGATATTTTATCTTTTTGAACCATAATCATTCTCTGTGAACCCTGCAGATGTTTTTGTGGGAAAATCCAAGCAGGTCAGCAGTTTTTGAAATACTCGTTCGATGCCACGTTCAAAATCACTAAAATCACTTTTCAAGAGTTTGAATTTGCACAGATGAAATAGTTGTACCCAATAAAAGTGTCCAGTGAACTTGTTTAAAAAAATAAAGAAAGAAAGAAGCTAGTTTGACAATCATAAAAGCACACAACGGTCATAGTCCTGTCACTATACTTCACTGTTCTTGACTTTCGAAAACCAGTATTAAAGAATACGAGACACGTACTATACTTTAAATTTCCCAAAAGTCAAGATAATCCTTTGTTACAGCACTTAATAAATATGTTAAAACTATGACCATTTAAATGAATGAAATAGTAGGGTTCAAAAAATTAAATTTAGTACGAAGCAAAGCAAATATCTTAATGAGGTAAAAATATTTGAAAAATAAACATTTCAATAAAATAGAATATCTCAACTTTGAATGTAAATGAATGTCCAGGATGAGTCAGCACTGAGGTCAGTTATTATTTACTCTGAATATTTAGTATTATAAATTGTGGCTCCACTTCTAAAACTTATACTACCGTTAGTTAAATAGCAGGTATAACATCATCAGACAGTCTGTTTACTGTCATAACCCACAGAAATGTGCCTGCTCTGTATCACATTTTACTAAGTGTGCTTGTTTCCCTTTGATCCCTTGCCAGGCCCAGTTAATGTCCTCCATGCAGCTGACAACCAACCCCATCTCCCCTTCGAGCTCCATGTCTGTCCCCTCTCCCATGGCCAGTCAGTCAGGCGGTAGTAGCGATGTTGTCTATGCACACAACTACATGTCCTTGTTCCCTGGGCAGGTGGCACCCAGTGGTCAGGTTCCCTCTGTTGCTCAGCCCTTATCCCATGATCCTCTGGTACAGTGCCTTCCAGGTCAGGACATGACCTCAGCAGCACACATGGTTACCTCACCCTTGAACAACACCTCAGTCTTGGATGAGACTGTAGCGCCATCTGTGATTACACACACAGCCTCCTCTACTGTCACGCCCAGCGACTCGGCAACCACCTTCAGCCACAGTTCGGAGTACAGCACCTTATCTGCACAAACGCCAGGTCACCCATCCCATCTCCAAACCTTGGCTCCTCTGACTGCCACTTCTGTACACCAACCTCAGACTTTTGCTCTGCCTCGACCTTTACAGCCACCCAGTGCCAACAAAAGTCGGCCCATGCCGAGGATCGCTCCTGCTAACACCCTCCCCTCCTCTCAGATCATTCTCACAGGTCTGTGGTTTCTAAACTCAAGATCAGTATATTATATCTGTAAGACGGAAATGCGAAATGATAATTTTCACCACAAGGTAGCGCCTCAGTATGTTTAATGTAATGACTTACTGTTGTAACACACATATTTGAGTTTTAAGGAAATAAGAACACTGGGGTAGTTATTTCAAGTATAAATGTTTTCTTTTTCAGCTTTATGATAATAGAGCTGACAGAGGCGTGTTTATGATAAACACGCCTCTGTCAGTGTGTCCCAGCTGTGGCTACAATGTAGCTTGCCATCACCAGTGTGTGAATGTGTGTGCGAATGACTGAATGTAGTGTAAAGCGCTTTGGGTCCTTAATGACAAGAAAAGTGCTATACAAATGCAGTTGTTTGTTTGTTTGTTTAGATGATAATAGATAAGCAAACACTGTAGCCTAGTTTCTAGGTCACATCCACAGTTTGTCGCTGTTTGTCACATTTGGTTTCAAAAAACCTCGAGGGCTCCTCCACAAACCAATGAGTGAGGTTAATGTGGCTACACCCGTATTTTATATACATCCTTTGGTTAGATTACCCACAGAGCTTTCAGATCACTCTGTAACGTTTGTGTATGTGTGTGTAAATCCTCTCAGGCCCTTTCACAGGTCATGCCAATGCTGTGATTGTTACACCCACACCCCTGAAAGCAGATTTGGTCCCTAACACAGGTGTCGTCATCACTTCTCCTGCTCTCGGAGCGGTATGTTTGCAGCTCACTGTTTGAATTTATTTCCTACAGTAATGTTAAATAAATGCATCCCCTATCAATTGTAAAGTCTTAAAATGAATTAAATACAACCTCAGATGAACAACAAGACAAATCACGTCTAGAATACTTTGTTATATAGAGGAGTTAATTGTCGACTTTAACGTTTAACATGCTAACTGAGGCCTAGACAGTATGAGATGTAGCTAAGGGGGGTTTCTGCAGATCTCTGAGCACTGCACAGACTGACATCTGGGTGAATTTGCAGGGGCATCCTCTCATGGGAAGATTTGTATCTGTTTTAAATGGTTTCCACTTGTGAATAATCGCTCTCACTGCAGAATAATCAACCTCAGATTGTTTGGACTTCTTGGATTGCTAGGCAGTCGCAGATGCTTCTCATTGCTGATGTTCTTCCTCTTTAGTATTTTAGTAAAAAACATCTGAATGCTCCAAATGAGCAAAATGCCAGAACATCTGTTTATATAGAAGTGCTCACGCGCTGCTGATCAATTAATCAACTGCATTTGATTAACAGCCACTGGCCTCTGTTGCCTTCTTCATTCCTGAGGAAGCAGTTACTTTTGGCTTCATTCTTGTCAGATAAATCACAACACCCATAATATGTCATGTTTTGTAGTTCATCTGAGGCTACATTTACTGAATTTTAAGATGTACAAAGGAGCAAATTATTTCATATTTCTCCTGATACTCAAAACCTTACAATTTAAATTGGGGATACTTTATTTTTGCTGTGACTATATGATTGTTACATTAAAATGAATGAAATTTGTTCAAATGTTGATTGTTTTTTTTAAATTGTTTTTTTTGCAAAAACAGAACCATATTTATTACAAAGTTTGTTTCATGTTATTATATTTATTTTTTGAATATTCGCTCTTATTTCATGTATGTCAGGCATCTGGATTTCACGTCGTGCCTCAGCCTCAGAAGTCTCGCCAGACAATTGTTCCCAAAGAAAAATCATTTTCCTCTAGCCGCAAAAATCAGAAGGGTTCCTGCAGTGTTGGTGAGAATTCATTCTAATCAGAAAGTTACTCAAAACTCCAACTCCACAATGTGTTAAAACCTGCTTTTTGTTTTGTTTTGTTTTGGTTTTTTTGGTTGCTTTTCTTTTCAGTTCCTAATCAGCCACAATCTGGACAAAGATCGCCCTGTGGGTTAGATCAGGTTCCTAGCCCACAGTCATTACCCAGCCCACAGCAGCACCAGTCATTAATCAGCAGCACCAGTCCAGTTTCGGTGAAGAACGAACAACCTCAGGTTTGTGTTCTGGTGTTTTCAAACATAAAACTCTTGTTTAAATGACATATAGGACTTAAACAAGATTGATCATGTTTGTGAACAGGACTGAAATCCTACTTTGTAAAATGTTTTAATGGAGAAAGCTGAAAATGAAATGAAATGAATGATTGAGCTTAATGAATGGATTGCAGCATCGGGGCACTTCCGATGTTTCTCTTTAACGTTGCATGCAATCGTTATAATACTTTTGTCTAATGCTTCCTGTGCTGTTTTATGACAGATCCGGAGGACCACACATATATCTGCTGAGCAAAAGAGGCGATCAAACATAAATATTGGCTTTAAGACACTCTGCAACCTGGTTCCTGCTCTAAAGTCCCAATCAAATGTAAGCATGTGTACCTGTGTGTCATCATGAAATGTCCAGAACCGTATTTGCCTCTAATGACTGATTTGTTAAATATAAACATATTTATTAACTTTGTGCTTTTAGATCAGTAATGCAGTGACGTTACAGAAGACAGTCGAGCACATTATGAAGCTCCAGCAGGAGAGGCAGCAAATGCAGGACGAGGTTAAGAGGCTACGAGAAGAGATAGAGGAGCTCAACACCTCCATTAGGTATTTGTAAACATTTTGTATCGGATCTTACACGTTATGATATGCAGCACTGTGCAAAAGTCTTATACGTTTACATTTTTCTTCTAAGGAGACGGACTTTTTTACAGTGGTCTTGAGCAATAGTTCTCAAGGATTTCTGAAGTTCTTTCAAAGTTTATCTTTGGACATTGGCTGCTTTTTCACACATTTTCAGTCCAGTCCTTGTACATGACCACTTTAGAGGCACATTTTATTTGTTTAAGCTTCTTAACGTTGACCTTTGTATCATTCAAGGATACAAAGGTACCTGAATCAAGCACCTACAACTTTAAAAAGAACCAGTTATAAATTGTGTTTTTAGGCACGTTGTCATTATAAATAAATTATTTGTTACCTTTTTTTTTGTTTGTTTTTTTTTGTTTAGTGTTATGCCTTACATTATACAGTTTGACTAACAAGGGAATTCTCAAAGAGCCATTAACCTCAGTCCTTGCATATCTCTGCATGGCGTGCACTGTGTCCTTAAAAAATGTGAAAGTCATGTCATTAAAAAAATTGGAAAATGGTTTAGCAATCACTTTTTTACGCAGCTTAATTTTTCATAATGACAGTGATCCCAAATATACTGCCAATGCATTAAAAGCAGACCTAGACAGAAAAACCCACAGTGGAGCACTGTCAATCATGGATTGGCTTCCCCAGAGCACAAATCTCAACATTATTGAAGAAGTGTGTGAAGAAGAGCTTTGAATGTCCTTCAAGAAGCCTGGAGAACTATTCCTGAAGACTACTTTTCTAAGCTTTTCTAAGAGAGTCCAGGCTGTGCTGAAGAATAAAAGAGATCATACCAAATATTGGCAAACTCTGTTTTCACCTGTTATGTTGTTGCACAGGTTTGGATACGTTGTTGCACTGAGCAAAATGTAAAGATGTGAAATGTGGCTCGAGATTTTTGCACAGTACCGTACTAAACCTGCACACGCGATCTGATGCGTTAACTATGAAATCTTTCCTCGCTGCAGCTTGTGCCAGGAACAGCTTCCTGTGACGGGCGTACCGATGAGACAACATCGCCTCGACCACATGCAAGAGAAGTTTAATGAATATGTGAAGAACCGCACACTTCAGAACTGGAAGTTCTGGATTGTATCCTTCAACGAAAGCTTGCTGCTTGTAACAACAGAGTGCATGACTTAATTGTTTTTATTTGTTGAGGGAGGCTGTTGTGTCTCTCATTTGAAACTAGAAAGAGAGGCACCTCATTCAGATGTGAATGATAAGGGCAGGAAGTTGATACACAGTAGAGGCAGAGGCAGGCTTTTGACAGGAAAAGTTACGCTCGTGAGTTCTTTTCTTAAGAAGGGTTTAGATATAGCTGGTGCCTCATACAGCTTTTAAATTTCAGTCCAGAAAATATTAAAAGTTATTCATAAAAATAAGCTAAAATTCACTGTTTACTATTGTATCAGATAGCAGGGGGATTTTTTTTTTTTTTTGTTAAATCTACCAGAGAGTCCAGTTAACCTCCCCTCAAGCAAAACCAGAAGGGTTCATAGCTCTGTATTGACTTTGTATTATGTGACGGGCTAGAGCTCAGGTTACTCTGAGCAAAAACGTGGGAAAGAAAGTGTTCAGCTGTTAGGATGTTTATTATTTTTAAAACTGGTGGAGACTGTTCAGTGACGATGTGAAACAGAAAGGGGGAGGTTCAATGTTTTCCTCTCTTTATTTACTTTTTATGAAGTTAAGAATATATCTATATAGATGGATGGATAGCTAGCTAGCTGCTCTCCAGGTCAATAATGTAATAGGGTTAGGTTAATAATAAGACTTTGACAGTATCAAAACCAGACACTGCATTTTTATACCTCTTGACCTTTTACATTTGAGGGCTATTTTGATAAGTCTTAGTTGTGTAGTCTTGGTCAGATTTAAAGTTCGTCCTTGACTGTCATACATTCAGTTCAGCATCATTATCAAGCCTCTCTTTGATTCGTTCAACGGGATGGTGTCAACAGCAAGCAGAGCAGAGCTTTGTCAGACCACGCTGCAATGGCTGGATCGTCACTGCTCGCTTCCAGCACTCAGACCCAGTAAGTAAAATAGCCAGCATGCTCTGACATACGAGTGGGGGGGTGGGTGGGGTTCCACAGTAGGTGGAACTCTTCATTCCACCTACTGTGTTTGCAAGAGAAGCGGATCAGCACTTTTGAATGATTTTGACCCCAAAGGGACTTTCTCCCTTCTGCACAGCGTTGACTGTGCCCTATCTTTCACGATCTCTGTAGATTCCTGCTTTTTAGTCAGAAATCACACAGCCGTGACACAACAGGAAATTTAACATTGTAGCACAGTTTTTGAACGATACAGCTGATACATTTTTATGACATCAACAGATTAGTTAAATTCTGATGGAATTCTGAAGTCAATAATTATCAAGATCTTTAAAAAAAAAAAAAAAAGTTATTTTTTCGCTGTCATGTTAATTTTGAAACAGTGAAGCTAAAAGTGTTGCTGTTCTTCAAATGAATCCTTAAGCCACCAGGAAGGCATCACATAAAAATCTAAATTTAGTGAGAAAAGTCAGCCTATTCTCCCACAGCCTCATTTTCTCGCACATTTGCAAATTATTAGCTAATTATTAGCTATAATTGTAAATCATTTGACCTTTTCTACACTCAATAATTTGAATGCACAAGAAACCTGATTATCGTAATAAAGACGACGACTCAGGGATTCTTAAAACTGATTTACAATTCTCGATCTGTTAAATGCAGAGACCGATTGTGCAGCAAACTGCTTAAATTCTGCCTGAACGATAAGGACTCTTTTGATGTCATAATAATTTATCAGATGCACTAATTGCATTTACTACACAACAATTAGATAGGAGCAACATCATAATGTTTTAAGCAAGTGTTAGAAAAAAAAAATCCTACTGGAAAGTATGACAATCGCTGCTGGAGCAATTTTATGTGTCATTTAAAAGATGTGCAGTAATGACTACAATGAACTAATAGTCATCCTCAAGAAACTGCTTTGAGTGACATGGTGTCTATGCATGCTCAATCACAGCGCGTCTAGATGAACAGGATCAACTTTGGGATTTGTGACATGATGTGTAATCCTATTGGAAGCAGTCGTAAGAAGAAAATACACTGAGGTCACAACAGAGTCATATAAAGAGCATGACAGAGCATCACAACACACAGAACAGCAAGACAACGCAAAGCAAAGCAAAGCAATCCCCGGGGTGTAGAGCCTAAAGCATGAACAGCAGACAGATGAAAGATGAAGACACACATCCCCACACTTATCAGGCCTAAGGCTCCTTTATGTTGAGAGGCAGCGCCTCCTCTTTTTGTTTTGCAAGTTCCCAAAATTTGACTTTAAATGTGTTTAAAGCTTCCGGGTTTTCGTTAATAACGGAGCGAGTAGTATCATATCATATCGCATGTTTACGGATAAATGTCTGCCTAAATCGTTGCCGTATGGTATGTATCACGGGTGATTATGTTATGATGTGATGTGTGGTTGATGGTTACGATGTGATGTATTGTCTGGTGTCTGCTAGTAGTGTTATATTATGTAGGTTGTTGGTTTGTGTATGTCAGATTGGTGATTGTTACAGTTGCACATTTTGAAATATTAAGTTAAAATATTGGTTTACGGGATGTACAATGTGGGATATCAAGTATCCCGCATTATTAATATTTAGTACACAAACACGCCTGATAATGATTGACTATTCCTGAAATTTCGGTGCATATGCAGATATGCGCCATGGAAACGAATGCGCCA
>VURO01006487.1:9247-24235 GCA_015108175.1 Pelvicachromis taeniatus
AGTTTGAAACACAACACACACACACACACACACACACACACACACACACACACACACACACACACACACACACACACACACACACACACACAAAATGCACTTAACAAAAAAGCCATAACATCAACTTGGAAATACATATAAAAAATAATAATAATAATAATGATTCACTTATTAAGTACAATTTTAGGGTAAAATAAATCTCAGGTTCTTTGTTAATGAACGATGAAAATGTGTTTTTAGGAGGGTCGGAAACGGCACAGGTACAAGGATTTCCTTCTCGGCAGAGATGCTGCATTCAGGTCTTAAGGGTTAAGTAGTAAATCAGAGCTTCGTGCGTTCGGGTCATAAATGCTTCATGGGAAATGAGTTTCAGTCATACATGTCGATTCCGCCTCCCAAGCGTCAGCAACTATGAAATATGGTAAGTGGGGGGAGCGAAGTGATACATCCACCTAAAATAAAATAAACCCAAAGAACTGCATGACCTCAGTCTCTCCTTTTTTTTTTTCCTGACATGAAGAGAAGAAAAACACGAGAGTATTGAGCTTTCTGGATTTGTCATTTGTGGTTTACATTTCTATGTTTGGCTCGCTGTAAAACATGAACTGCCTAATCAAGTGCACATGTGAAGGAGCCTTACTTTACACACAGCTGCAATCAGCGCGTCACTGCAGCTCGAACACGTCTCGACCAGCCATCTCCTCAGTAATGCGTCACGGGTGGAGTTGATGTCGCTTCGTGTGCAGCACTCCTCCGCATGTGCGCGATGCTGAGCAGGTCACAGGTCGGAGAAGCTGACCCTGGGAATCCCAGGGCCCGCTCAGCACAAAAGCAACTTTGACTTGTGATGAGTAACACAAACATGCTTGTACACGCGATCACAATCTGCTGACTGTGTCTGTGGAAGTCGCCTCGGGGAGTCTCTCTCTCTCTCAGACCGAGGGGTTAAAAAAATCCCCAAACGTTGCTAATGAGGTCGAAAACACACAAACGGAGCCACACAAACTCTTTGTTTGCAAAACTACATTCATGAGCGTTTATGCGCAGATGATGAATCCACCCACTTTGCAGAGGTGGAAGAAGGACTGAGTAACAGTAAGTGATGATGCAGCAATTCAAGTGGCTCATTTCCACAGAAGACGCACATATTAAAAAAACAATAACAGTTTAAAAAAAATCCTAATATATTGATTGGAAGGAATGACGTTCAATGATCACAATTGACAAGGTGGGATTTTTTTTTCTTCTTCTTAGCACTACTTGTGTAAAACACACTTTTGGATAAAGCGAGGCACGATTTGTTTCAAGCAGAAATTATGTGTTTTTTTATTTATTTATTTATTTTTTTTAAGAAGTCAGGCTATCAAATAAATGCAGCAGAGTAAACAGCACAACATTTTATTGTGAAAAAGTACATATTCCTAAGGTTTGGCAGTGTTTGGTAGTTTTCTGATGGTTTTCAGTTTTTGTGTAGTTTATCCAAAGTGACTGCTCAAACTCTTTTTATTTAGTTTTATTAATATTTTTATTTACAGTTATTTCATCCTTAAGCAGTGGGATTACAAAACTCCTGTAAATAACATAATTATTGTTGTTTGACAATCACTGGATGAGCAAAAAGAAATAAAACAGTTTGCAGAAACACAGTTTCAAAGCTTTCTTCTTACCACTTTTGCTTTCAGCGTGCCCCCCCCCCCCAGAGGGCAAATCCTACTAACTTTAGTGATTCCTGAGTTTTCCTGTGGTGGAAACAAGTCGTTCACAATTATTATATTGAGTGAATTAGATTAACAAATGCACAGCTGCACTGTCATAGGATTTTGAAGTTATCCATGTAGGACCAAACTCTCTTAACTTTCAACAGAGCACCAGCATCCGGAAAACCTATCCTGAGACTTTCACCGGAGACACATAATAGACGGCACTGATGTGTCAGTGTGTGAGGGGCACGTTGCTGCTGCTGCTGCAGCCATGTTTACAGGTAGTTTAGTGCCATTTCCGGGTCACGGGGTAAATCAGAGGGGTTGTGTGGTGATTAGGATGATTAATGAGGCAGGAAAAAAAACAAAGTTCTTCTACTCAGATTTCTATTTATTTTTTCAGACATGGAGCTTCCTGCTTTCATATGAAATATCAGCTGCGTTGACCTCTTTGGGCCTCAAACTGTTTTATTTAAAATGAAGGCACTGAGTGATGTTGTATCTCTGGAGCAGCTAACAGCTCTTAAACAGCGCTGTTTTTGTAATCTACTGTTGTTTATTCCACAGGCTTAAACAACTACTATGTATACAGTATATACATTTTCAGTATCAAATAGATATTAAAGAGTAAGAAATATAGTCTCACCTAAAATATCGTGTATTAGAAGAATAAAGTAAAAATGGGGGAAAAGAAGTCTAATAACACGCATGAGATGCAAACAAATTTCTGCCAATACCCGACAACATTATTATACCTGCTGAACACAGTCAGCACACAGCCTCACAAAGCTGCTAGCAGGTATAATGCATTAACAAATACATAAATAAAAATAAATTACTTTTTTTTATTATTATTCTTACTTTTTGGTTCTACTGAATAAGCCTTTTTTCACACTGTGATATAAAGAGCACTATGCAACAACATTATAGCATCTCATTTTGTATTTCATTTCATTCCTAAAGCCTTAGGCAGTTTCTGCTTGACTGGCATTCCCGAGTTCAGTAACCAAAATGAGCCACCCTGGGCTCTCTGGAGCAGACACGTGTGGAAATGAAGGCTTTCTGCGTGCCAGGTCACAGCCACACCTGAACAACTCCACCAAAGTGACATTTCCACTTCTGCATATTGAAATCAGAGCATATAAGATTCAAAATAAATAGCATCATTCAAACAGTAAAAGCCTGAACTACAACTCTACAAAATGTGACGCAGCAGTCATGAAGCACAACAACTGCTCCACGTTGATCAGAGTAATACTGGCCTGCCGCTCCTGTGCCGCAGCAAGCAATCTTTTATTCATGTATGTATACAGTATGGTACTGAGGGACCTCCAGGGAGCAGAGGGCCATTTTTGTTTCTTTAAAGAAATCAACAAAATAGATTTTTCTTGATTGGTTTGAATCTGTGAATCTGTGAGAGATCCATTCATTCTGGAATTACCAAATTGTATAGAAATCCTGATTGAACTGAGCTACACGTTCGTGGTTAGGTTGGCAGTGTTTCTTTTAATAGCTGAATATCCATATCTCAAATCTTTTCTTTCCACATGCCTGCTACACTTTCTAAAAGGCTAAGATTAAAAATGACCTGTGATTGAAGATGATGTGAAAACCGCGACTGCAACAACCAAGAAGAAAATAAAATCACTGTTTTAGGCCAGCAGACGCCTACAGACTTCCTCACTAAAGACACACACATACGCATGGTATATGTGGACATGTGTAATGTGTGCCGCATCCCTATATATGTATGTTAAATAGACAGCGTATCTCTGCAGTTTATTGATTCATCTTTATTTCACAGTCTCGTACAACAATGATGGCGGCCACGGCTCGCCACGCAGCCAGGCGAGCGTGTACCTCCTCCTGTCCTGCCACGCACGGCGAGCAGCACACCGCAGGAGTAGAAAGCTCCAATATACAGATGTTTCTGTCCCTCACAGGCTCACTGGTGCCTGCACACAGCACTGCTGCTGCTTCTCAGACTGTCAGACGCTCATCCATCAGTGCAGAGACGGAGGGTACAGCACTGCGGCTCCGTCTGATGTGAATGACTGAATGAGAGGACAGACTGGTGTCAGAATTAGCTGCTGGAACAGATAACACAGAGCTGCTGTGTTCTCGCTGTGTTAAGGAGGCGCTTTATCATCGAGATTCAGTGTGAAGATGATCACATCTTCTCCGGCAGAGAATGTGACTGACAGCACCTCAACAGTACAGACCTGGGTACTCACTCAACACATGTATAGTCTGTAAACCTCGCAAAAGGCATTTCAGGTAAATTTCCACGTCGGATGTTCCCCAGCTTCAAATAGCGGTATCATAACACAGAGTCAGGGGTGTCACCTCTCAGGCCTGAGTGTTGTGAACATTGCACTGCCAGCTGATATAGTGATAGACCTGCAGTGCTGTCTGGTCACCAGAGAGAGCTCTGGCTCCATCTTGTGGCAGCTTTTCAAAGCAGAAACTGTAACAATAACAATACTAATAACAATTATTAGTAGTAGTATTTAACATAACCAAACTGGAGATGCTCTAGTTGAAAGGAACAAGAACAATTAATGTAATAAGGATATATAATGACAGAATGAAACCCAGCAACACCCGTGAAGACAGGACTGATGATATAATCCCTCTAGTGTCTCAGTTTTCTGTCTTAGTTATTGTTCTATTTATCCTTTGTGTTTTCTCTCTGTTTATGTCCCCAGTCCTATGTATTTCTGCATTTTGTTCATGCTATGCAAATGAACCTGTCTACATGACTTACTCCCACACCAGCCGCCGGAGTATGAAGGGGAATGTTCTGAAATAACAGCCGATAGAGGACATGCCAGACACTGGACAACTGGCCTCATATGACAACTGACAAATGGGAGCACAGACTGCTGTTCCAAGCTCGGATACTATCCACTTAGACAGGTCCTCGGTCATGTTTTCATTCAATTTGGAGGTTGTTCCAAAATAAGACGGAGCATGTCGAACACCACTCCAGGTGTCATTGTTTCCTGAACTAATCTCACGCATGGTGTGGAAGACAGCAAGCTATGACTATGCATGTGTGTCGCTTGCATTGATCAGGGGTTACAAAAGCATTTCTAAGACTTTGAGACTCCATTGAACTGCACTGGGAGCCACAAGGAAACAGAGCAGTGGCGAACCCTCCCTGGTTCACCACTGTTTCGGACCAAAACAGTGACACTCACTTCCCAGGAGTGACTGGCCATCACAAATGACTCCAAAGTGATGTCAATGCACAACAACTGCTCATTCAGGAGGTCACAAAAGATCCCAGAGCAACATCTGAAGATCTGCAGGCCTCACTTTTCTCAGTTAAGGTCAAAGTTCACGATTCAACAATAAGAAAGAGACATAGCAATAATCACATCCATGGGAGAGCTCCAGTGTACCCCGCCTCTCGCCCTATGATAGCCACGATAGGCTCCATGTGATGCTGATAAGGATAAGCAAATGAGGAGAGATGGATGGATATGGATGAAACATAGTCTAAGTTAGTAAGTTAACCCAGATAAATATGAGGATATGTTGAGTAGTGCAGGCCCCTGCGGGGGTTTTGGTTGGACTTCTGTTTGTTTTCTTTTATTGGATGTTTGGATGAATTTCTGGTTCTCTTTGGTTCTTTGAAGAAGGTAAGGTATGGGGGGGGAAGTCATCACTGGGCTTCAGCTTGTCACTTTAGCTTGTCAGCCTCTTTTTAGCCAGGTCTCTTCTAGAAGTTGACAAAACACGTCATTCTGTGATGTGTGCCGGCATAAGACAGACATGTTTTGTCAACCTGCTGTGCTCCTCCTCGATTCAACTTGCGCTGCTGTAAAGCTCCAACCAGCTCCTTTTATGATGTTCATACAAAAGACATGCGACACATTTTAGCTTTAAATGTGGCAGAGAGTAAACAAGCATGCTGGGATTGTTACCAGCTGTGGGAAGAATTGAGCGACCACAAAAAGCTTAAAGATGTAAATGAAGTTAATGTGCAGAACCGCTGTGTTTGCAAGTTCAGAAGAAGAACAAGCTCTTCTTGCTGCCCTGCTGTTAGCCTGTCATTGCTCTTCCTCACAGTGATCTACCAGCAGGTGATGGTAATGCACCTTTTTAAATCGTGACTGACTGCAATGGGGGTTTTTGTAACTGCAGCTGGGTTCAGTTTGCCTCTTTATGCAAATACCCTCCCAAAAGAGCTCGCCCTCTTCTTCAGTCTGATGTGGTGTGTATACTCTTATAAAGATGTATATCATTAACTTTGCGTCTCATCACTGATGCGTTTGCGAGAGCAGGGAGTGCTGGGCCTGTCTGGGAATCAGCACTCAATCAGCACAGCCTCCCGTGAAGAAGAAGGAGAAAATGAAGTGAGCCGTCACTTTGCAGATTACTTAGTATTTACTCTGAGAAGTGAAGTGAACAGTTGTTCAAAGTTGGATTGCATCCTGAATCACTCCACAGAAGTCGCACTGAAAGTTAAACTGCGCATCTGATATTTGCATCAAGCCTGAATGAGAATAGTGTGTAGACAGATAATGGAGAGTGTGATATTTCAGAAGATGAATCCCAGTGAATTCAATGATAAGCCCAACATTTCCTGTCATGGTGTTTGACTGATATGGCTGAGTCCTGCTGATTTTCCCTCTGTCCCCAACATAACAATAAGGACTCAACTGTAAAATACAGTGAGTCAGACAGAGCTCCTCTGGATGTCATGCAGAAAATATGAATTTGTGAATAAATATGAAATTTATGTCATTTGTCATGCTGCATGACAACTGATATCAGGAGCTCGGACGTTTGTCCGTTGTCCCTGCTAAGCCTGACTGTACAGTTGATAGACTCGAGATTCTGCATAAAGTTGCACTTTTATTTACATGAATGTTATTTTAAATACTTTTAGATTTAAAGTTCTGCATAAAGTTGCGCACTTTCAGGATGGATGTTTGGATAGTGGTGACAGCGAAAACAGTGCTAAAGTTTTAATAAAGAGATATGCATTGTTGAAAGGAGCTATATTTTGGGTGCAGTCTATTTCTTGCATGCAAGTGTAAGAGAATAGCTTTAGTGTTTTGTCTTTTTAAATTTGAGTTTGAGCTTATACAAAAACAGTTTAAAAAATAGATGTATCGGATTCATATCGGTATCGGCAGATATCCAAATTTATGATATCGGTATCGGTATCGGACATAAAAAAGTGGTATCGTGCCATCTCTAGTTAGCATGCTAAATGGACTGGTTCTTACTGAGCGCCTTTCCACTCTGCTAGAGTGCTTTCTATATAACGTTCACACAGAGATGAGCACATTGGGAGCCACTCTGAGTTCAGTATTTTACTCATGGATACTTTTGATAACCAGCCTTCTGATGGCTCAACCTCCTAAGCCAACGCCACCGCTATGCTCTCATGGACAGGATACAAGATGAATGGAGCTACCATGACATCACTGTTTGTTGTTCTGAAGCCTGGAACTGAGCATTTCTGCTGTCGGTTGGTTGTAAAAAAAAAAAAGAAAAATATGGTCTGACTGTGAAATCACTTACTTGTCAGTGATAACTCATTTGCCAATAAGCATACAGTTACATATCACAGACAATCCTCCACTTTAAACACGGTACATTACATTAGATTTATGAACTAACTTTGTCTTTTTTCTAGAGTGAGTCTGTAAACTCAGCGGGAACCTGTTTAGAGCGATCAAGTCAGAAAGCTGTTTCTCTGCTTCTGCTGCATTTCTTCATGTGACATCATGCGCACACTGCTCTACAGTTGTGCACCTTATTGGATGAGATACAACCATCAGTTGCTAGGGAAATACATGTGTTCCCTGACTGCTGCTGCACAAAAACCTCCCAGTGATTGCTCTGCACCAGTTGCCTGTAGACAAACTCATGTTTGTCTGGAAACACTCCCTAACTGCTGGCTGAGCTGTGTGATGCAAAGAGGGAAAAGTTGTGCGTCAGTGCTGCACCCAGCGTCTTTCAAAAGGCACAATTTTGAACGCTCAAGTGATCTTACATTCTAACACATCCAAAATGGTGGACAACCTAACCAATGTGGTTAGCGGTCATGTATGAGCAAAGCCTTGAACTTAGGACCCAGTGTCTTTTTGCAGGCACAGCAATCTCTAGTGGGCTTCTCACAGAATGCAGGTTTTTAGGTTCCTCTGCATAATTTCAGTTTTTCCAGCCTGGATGTTACGTCCATGTTTCACACTGTCCATGCATGCTATCAACCTCACCTAGCAACTATTAATAAGCATTTTGTGTAACATTAGCTCTGGAAATGATAGAGATTTGGACTTTTAAGTGAATAATGATTTTACAATCTACATGTATCCATGCACAGATTTATTTGGAAATGAACAACTCAGCAACGTTTGTTGCTTTATGCAACTACTGTGGGGTGTTGAACCAACATTTTTGTTCAGGCATCACAGAACCAGTTACACTGACACTCTCTGCCAGAAAAAGCTTAGTAAAATCAAAATAAACCCTATTTAGTCCTAGTATATATTATATCTATCTCATGTTTGCACATGAATAAAACAGATGTGGTATAGATAGGCTAAAACAACCAACTTTAAACTATAACGCTTGTTAGAGGTTAGAAGTTTCCATTAATCTGAGGTACTGAACCTTGGATTAACCATGTTTGTTTCCTTGGTACTGTTTGGATTGTTATTTCATTATTTACTTTCTTTGTATTCTTTGTCTTACCTTACAATATAAAGCACATTGAGTCAACCGTTGTTGTGATTTGTCACTTTGTAAATAAAACTGAATTAAACTGAATTATTAATGGAACTGTGTGATAAATAATGTTGCTTTCTGTGACGTACAGACCATACAAGTTTGTGTTACAAATTCTGGCAAGTATTTTAGTGTAGCATTGTGTTAGACAGTTACATAAACAGATATGTGTGCCTGTGTTTTCCACTCAGACTGTTAGCATGCTAACACCTTCATTTAGAATGTTTTAGCATGCTAACACACTAAACTATTGTGACGATATCTGAAGAGTAGCATCATAGCATTCTTTTTGTGTGTGTGTGTGTGTGTGTGTGTGTGTGGGGGGGGGGCATGTATCTTACTGATGGCATTTTCCTTAAAGTGCTGCTGCATTGCTAGGGTAAGCTAAAACTTAGCTTAGCAAACACATGCTACTTTTTAAGAGGATATTTTTGTATGTATTTGTTTTCGTTAAGTGTGAAGTGATTAGGCCTACATATTTACAACAATGTGGAATGACTACTGTTTCAATTCAAAACTCAACAAAGAACTTCTCACAGATAATTAGAGCACTGGAGCAGCAACTAGAGTAAGTGCCAGGTTGTTGAACTTTGAACACTACTACATCACTGCCATCATTATTCAGATGAATAATTAATCATTTACCTTCTGAGGTAAGAAGCCAAATGTTACCAGCACCATCTGTGGTGTCTGCACAGAGCAGAAATCTTGCTGCAGGAGAGAGGTCACTTTGAAGCACTTTTCAAGTCAGGAAGTCGGAATGTGAGGATGAATAATGCTGTGCTGCAATTTAACATTAACCATGATTTATGCCTGAAACTTAGTTAAAGTGGCACCTCTTAAATTTCTACTGACCTTGTTTTTGTCTGTATGTAAGGTTTTCTGTTGGTAATGCAGGTGTACCTCTTCTCTAATGCAGGTCATCCTAACCTTTTATATTCATGCTGGTGGAGCGCTGACGGGAATTAAGAATAAAAGAGCACTCAGGCAGAAGGGCTTGTGTCTTCTTTTTTTTTTCTTTTTCCCAGAGTAAACTGGGACATCAGAGTGGTGCTGATATCCAGCTCACAGGAGAAGAGTGTGTATTCAGACATTATCATGAAGCATTGTGTTACAAGTCTAGCCTTAAGATTATACTTGAAGTCACACCAAGAGAATGTAGTGAGCATCTGAAGATTTTATTTATTTATTTACTTTTGTTGTTTGTGCATCCTGTAGCTCCTGCTGCTTTATCCCCCGCATAAAAGAAACAATAAAGAGGGAGGTCTGGTGCTGGGGAATATGGCAGCAAACAAGGCAACAAATAACAGGCCATTATCTCTCAGCAGCCTCTGGCTCTGTTTGTCCTGAAACTTGACACTGCTGTTGGCCTTCAAATATTTTACATCAAGTTTCAAGTTTTTCTGAGCATCAGCCAGTCAAGAGAGCAAATGCAATGCAGTCTAGTCTGAAAAGTGCATTCCTCCACGGAGCTGGTGTAGCTCGTTTCTCAAGGAAGGATAGAGAGATCAGACTGAACAAGGCACATCAGCATTTTTCAAAGCAGAAGATTTGTAGATTTGTCTGTAAAAATGCGGTTTATACACAAGGATACTGGTATTCACAACATGCTGTTAACAATAAGAAATCACAAATACTCTCCATGACTCTGACTGTGAATGAAGTCATTTACAGAACCCGACAGCAAAAATCAATGGTCTTTGTGCATCACAGTAGTCTTTGTACACTATGTTGAAGTGTCTAAAACATCATTGCATCCTTATCCTGTCTTCCTCCTCTCACCCTCACCGGTCGCGGCAGATGGCCCCGCCCCTCCCTGAGCCCGGTTCTGCCGGAGGTTTCTTCTTGCTAAAAGGGAGTTTTTCCTTCCCACTGTCGCCAAAGTGCTTGCTCATAAGGGGTCATATGATTGTTGGGTTTTTCTCCATATCTGTTATTGTAGGGGTCTACCTTACAATATAATAAAACGCCTTGAGGCACCTGTTGTTGTGATTTAGCGCTATATAAATAAAACTGAATTGAATTATAGTTGATGAATGCTAACTAGGTTTGGTAGTGTTACCTGATAACTTACCTACGCTACCTTGTCATCCAGATGTGTTAACGCCCTCCAAATTTCCAAGATAGCAGCAGAGATAGCCCTAAAACTGGGACATCAAAATGTCAAGTGAACAACTAAGCTGTAGTGCCTTTTCACTGTGTAATAGACTGTGCAATTTTTTTTTTTCATATTCGACAGTATAATAACCACCGGGCAACAAACTGTGCAATAATCACTGTGCAATATACTGATGAATATATTCCACTGATACTCCTGCCTATCTTATTTATCCATATTATATACTCTGTATTTATATATGTGTATATATGCTATATTTATTATAGTTTTTTCTCTCTTATTCCCTTACCTTTCAACTCTGACGGTGCTGTGCTAATGGAAACTGAATTTCCCGGAGGAACCCTCCCGAGGGATTAATAAAGTTTGATCTTATCTTATCTCAAGTCCAAAAATAATGGGTGAGGTCTGTGAAAAGTTAGAATAGAAGAGAATAATCCTTTATTTGCCCCACAAGGGGGAAATTTGGTTGTGACAGCAGCAAAAAAACACATATACTAACAGAACAGGACACAGAACAGAAACACACAAATTTTTACAGAAAATAAATATTTGCAGAGCAGGGTACTGGAAGATATTTAAATAATTAAGAATGTAACTGAAAAAAATAGTTAATAGTTAATAGAAAAATAATATGCAAGTAGTAGTTGTAATTTCGGTTGATTAGTGCAAGTGGCTGAGAATGGATGGATGGATGGATGGATAGTGCAAATTACAGTGCTGATGTGAACATCGCTGTTTGTTAGGAGAAGTTTTGATTGTACAGTCTGACAGCTGCATGGAGGAAGGACCTGCGTTCATGAATAAAGTCATAAATATTTTGTGAAACTGTTTATGACTTTTGATAAAGTCTAATTTTGTGGTCACATGAATAAGGTAGACGTTAGCAGGTCTTGTCTATGCCTTGGGAATTGGTGTAGTTTTCAGGCTGCTCCCTTTAGGGGTCGCCACAGGAGATCACCTGCCTCCCTCTCACCCTATCCTCTTCTGTCACACAAACACACTGTTTGCTAGCCTTGCTCTGCCTGACGTCTCCATATTGGGTTTTTGTACTATTGTTTGGTTTTTTTTTATTGGATAGTTGACCCTCCAAGACAAACTCAACAGTGGGAAGAAAGAGGAAAGATACACAGCAAAGGGCTGTAGGTCAGACTTGAACCTGTGCCGCTGCATCGTCCCCTCCTCACACACCGAGCTAAAGTGCATGCTCCTTGACCCCAAACATGTTACGTTACAAAAAGTGTGCTACATTGTTGCAGCGTCATGCTGCTGGACTATGTGCAAAATGTGGTTTCCTTGAAAAAGACATTTATGCCGTGTATCATTCACAGTGTTAGAGTCATTACCCTCATCTTCTAATTAGAAGTAATGAAATAATGTAAGTTTTAATTATTTTAGCGAAACTGCACAAAAATTATTTATTTTCTTTACTCTGTGCACAGACCTTCCTTATTAAGAGCACTTTTCTGTAACTATTTAGGTCCACCTTAAACCATTTAAAGGCCTCTCATCGAGACATGAACTCCATAAAATCACCTAGAATCACCTAGGCACCTAGAATTTAGCAGCAGAACATTTAGGTTGTGTAAGCTGCATGCTTTGCGGTGTAACGCGGTGCAATATTCTGCTAAAAGAGGCCACTTCCTGCAGGGAATACTGCTGCCATGAAATGGTGTACGTGGTCTGCAACAGTGAAAGTAGTCCGTGTGAAAGCAGCTTTCACTTCAGTGCCAGAACCCAGCAGAACAATGTCCACAGCATCACACTGCCCCAGTTTACTTGCCTTGTGCCCATAGGGAATCCAGCTGTCAGCTCGCCCACATCACCACCTAAACCTACAAACACTCACATGCTGGCAAGATGAATCATGAAAACATCAGGAGTTACACTGAAGTGGTGACACTTTGAACAGCACAACAAACATGCATAGTATTTAATTACACTACTAATACAGATGCATCCATATTTATATATTCCAAATCAGTCTTTAAATATAGATGCCACCAATTTCGCTGGAATCTAGTAAAATAGTAGGAGACCTTATGTTTGTCTGACAGCAGAGCAGTAACCAACACAGCAAAAATATCGAGTTGTTATCAATCTGCTTACCAGATGCAAAAATCTCTGATCATCAGCTGCAGATTTTCTGCAGGTTCATCACTATGAGAGTTCCCTTTTTCAATTCTTACATTCATGCGAAGCCTAATGATACATCAGATCAACAAACCTCACCTGTGTGGATGTCCACGGTGCTGTCACCACCTCACCGGTTGTCCTTCTTTAGTCCAGTTTAGATGCAAACCACCACAAAAAGGGACCAGTCCAGAACACCTGCTGTTTTGATGATGCTCTGAGACACGCACATAATTATCTTTGCCATCTTTTCAGCCTCTTCCAGCAAATCAGCTTCAAGAACTGGCTGTTCCCTTGGCAGGTGTCACTGTAACAACAATGTTTGTTTAATGTTATATGAGTTTAGTGTATAAACTCACACTAAACAGTGCTTGTTAATGGTCAACAAGCACTGTCACTGTGGTTGGGAAACCCCTTTACGATAATCCAATCCCATTCGAGCCTAGAAATAAGCTGCTATTTAAAATCTAGTCTTATTTTATTGTTAATTTCTAATTAATTATTTGTTTTGATTATTAAACCAGTTCCTCAGATTCATCTATCTAATTTTATAACTGCAACTGGAAATCTCATTTCCAAATGCTAACAGTCCATAGCAAACTTCTCAGAGTCATCAGCAGCTGTTCACACATTTCAAGAGACGTGCTTTTACTGATTCTCTTACTGTAGAGTGAGCTGAATGGAGTGAATTAACAAGGATAATTAATGGCAGCAAAATAAAGGAATGTATTCAGTGTGGGTCCAGCCAGTCAGATGTTAGGATGACTTACAGACAATATTATGTTTCGAACATCATTTCAAACTGTCCTCTGGAACAACTGAAACTGAGCTAATGGGTGTCAGGGAGTCATCTGGCCTGTGCTGCCAGATCAGTTGGTCTAAGTTTGGTCTAAGTCAGTCTAAGTTTGTTCTTTAGGGTTTTAATGCAAACACGGGCAAGAAAACATGTGACCAAATGGAAATGATAACTGTAATCCAGTAATATTGTTGATTTAATGAAGCAGCAAAATATACAGCATTTGGAACATTTAGGGAGATTTTTTTAATGAGCTTTACGGACCTAAACGTGCTGTGCTGTGCTGGTTGTGACAGTCTGCCTCCTGGAGTGATTGATATGTCTATCCAGATTTGCCAGCTGTCGCGTTTCCAGCATGAGAAGCAGGCCTTTAATTTCAGTCACACCCTCTAACAATCTACCCGAATGGATCTTATGTGAAATAAAGAGCAGCCTCAAATCCAGTCTTATGTATAAAAAAAAACATGACACACCCTTTTCAATGGTAAAGCAGCATTTTCAGTCTGAACATCAGCTTTTTTCACGTTTCATTGTTAGTGAGACACATCAGTGAATGCAGCCAAATCCTGGTTTGAGAAAATATTCATGGATCTGAAGATGTATTTCTTGCTTCCAGCTGTTTGAGCTTATTGAATACCTGCAGCTTCATACACTACATATTTGTGTTTCCAAGGTGAGAGATTTAAACAGCAAGAGAACTGGAAAAGAAAAACCATTGTGTTTTATTCATACAGACTGTATATTCTCTAGTTTAGTCATCCAAATGCAGCATCCAAGCGTAATGTTTTTTGTATTTAAGGGTAATTATTAATATTTGTTGCTCTCTGCCTTCATGAAGTAGTGGCTCTGGCCTGTTATGTCCAGTATGTCTGATTTACATCACTTTGTCTTCAGTGTTTTGTAGGCGTGGAGTTGAGATGGCACAAAAGCAACATGTGTCATGTTGACCAATATGTGCTTTTATGACACAGAAAGAGCCGACAATGGGCATGTGAGCATGAGAGCTGGACCACAGAGGTGTCCTGGTTTGATGGATGCACTCTGGGAGGAAGGCATGTCGGTAGAAGCAGTGTGATGTTTGGGAAATGTTCTGCTGGGAAAACCTTGGGTCCTGTTATCCATGTGGATGCTACTATGGAACCAGCTTCCAGTTTGGATTCGGGAGACAGACACTATCTCTACTTTTAAGATTAGGCTTCAAACTTTCCTTTTTGCTAAAGCATATAGTTAGGGCTGGATCAGGTGACCCTGAATCCTCCCTTAGTTATGCTGCGATAGGTTCAGACTGCTGGGGGACCCCCTTGATTTATTGAGTTTTTCCTTTTCAGTCACCTTTCTCATTCACCATGTGTTAATAGATCTCCCTGCATTCAACCATACTTGTTATTAATCTCTGGCTCTCTTCCACAGCATGTCTCTATCCTGTCTTCCTTCTTTCACCCCAACCGGTCGCAGCAGATGGCCCCGCCCCTCCCTGAGCCTGGTTCTGCCGG
>VURO01006493.1:7401-30774 GCA_015108175.1 Pelvicachromis taeniatus
GTGTAAATTCTTCTGAGGCAGGCAAAAAGGGTGGGGGTGGGTGGGGGTAGTGGGTGGAGGCTGTCTGCCTCAGCTACGCACACACACTTTATGTTTTTCCAAAGTTGCATGAGAGGGGAAACTTGTGCTGGCTTGTCATTGGCACGTTTGCGATTGTAACAACTAGTAATGCCAAAAATCAGGAAACATGTTTTTTTTTTGTTTTTTTTTAAACCAACCGTTACCCACATATAAAATCCATAATAAAAAAGAGAATGAATGTGACTCAGGGAACTGAAGCGGGATGTCTAATCTGTACTTGCAGAAGGCAAATCCAACTGCTCAACTGGCAGTTTTGAGACCTCGTTTCCTTTGGGATATTTTATTGTGGTATTTCCTCAGCTGTCCTTAAAAGTCATACATTAGTAGTGGAAAATATTTGAGTATGCCAAAAAAAAATGGTTAGACATTTTAAAGTAAAAATCCTCTCTTAGTAGTGCAGCTACACATATTTGTCACTAGAATTTAAAGTTGTCTTTTGCAGTAGAAGTTATGTGTACTCGTTATCCTTATACTGAGTGTTCCTTACACAGTCTGCCAGGGGCAGTAATTTACCATCCCAGATTCCTTCCACAGACGACACTTTCTGCCAGGAACAACTCAAGTTTTCTAAGCTCTGTGCAGTCTCAACTAATCCCATATCTGTTGAGAAAATTATGAAAGCGACTCACGAAAGTGACTGTTCTCATGTTCTTTACTTACTATAACACTGTTCTCCCAACTCTTTGGCTCTATATTTGTTCATTGTTAAACTGGGCATAAAGCACATGCCTGTGGTACATGTTAATGGTTTCCATCTTTTTAGGTTTTCCTCATGCACTGGTTCAACTGCTTTTTTCAAATCTCCCTTTTGACAAAATGAGTAAAGTGACATCAGAGGGAAACTTGCTCTGGAATTAATCTTTGAGTTCAAATTGAGTTACAGCCATTTGGTAAACTGACCTAAATAGGGTTTTATACACTAACTGAGAATTCAGCTTTTTCTTTTCTTTTTCTTTTTTTCTATGAAGCCACATTCGCCCCGTTGTTGTCTTTAAATTTATGGCTCAAAAGAACCCAGCACATCAGATGCAACAACACTGCTGCCATTTAACAAGCTACTAACAACGGAAATATAGTTACTCCCAAAGGACAAAGAGAAACAAAAAGACACAGAATTCCCAACTAAAAACAAACAAAGGAGAAGAAGACCATGAACCAACCACATCAGCCACAGAATGGGGCATCGGATTTAGACTTCTCCCCTAAACTAGCTCTGGAAAATTAGACTAACACCAACCAAAACTAAAAAACACTAGGGCTGATAACTCCCAACTCAAACTATACTTAATAATCAAAGCTAAGAAAACAACAGAAAGGTAAAGCTGGTGAAAAGGTCCAAGCACCGGTTGCCAACCACCATGCTCTACCTTCTCTGGGTTTATATTTGTGCAAGCTATCAACAACCAATCAGCATTAGGAATAGATTAGATAAGTGAGAGAGCAGGTTAATGAGGTTGACAAGATAAACACAACACCCTGATGTGACAAGCGCTTTTCTATAAGCGCTTTTTTCAAGTGCCCTGTCTAACATTCGCAGACACGCTCACACGCCAATGAATCAGTTGGGGGCAACTAAGTCTTGCCCAAGAATGCTTTGACATGCAAACTACAGGGATTGAACTGCAAACCTTTCCACGGGTAGACAAACCGCTCTACCTCCTGAGCCACAGCTGTCCCCATGCCCATGTGCCCATGCTATGATTTATAGAAATGCCCAGTGTGTGGCACGCTACTGTCATTATTACATATACTACATTTCCTTTTAATAAAGTAACAATGAAGGTAGGTGTCGCCTGATTTGTTATATTTATGTGAAGAAGTGAAACTGAGAAGTGGAAACTTTTAGATATCCACAGCAACGAGCAATTACAGACACAAACACTGAGTCCAGTTCCTGCCTGTGGTAATTCCTCAGCACAAATTGTGGAAGCAAAGCATCGTTTGCGATGTATGACTTGAATGAATGTGAATGGAAGTGGATGTGATTGCTTTTCAGATTTATTGGTTCTGCAAGAATCTCACTGAAGGACTTGGCCAGTGGTCATGCGAAATCTCTCCCATCCAAGAATGTACCACTTGTCAATGAGAAGCAGCAGTCTTTTGGGGTGAATACCTTTAATTAATAACATGATCCTATTTATTGTGCAGTTGTTTTTATGAAATGGAATAGGAGCTAGGTCAGATTCACATCATGATGCCTGGTAATTAACAATGTATTCTTTTTTTAGGCAGTCATTAATTTGCTCATTGGGTATGAGCAACCTATCAATGCCACTTCAAACCTAAATGATCAAACTGATGGAGACATATCTCATTTGGATGCTGGTAAGAAGACTAAAATCTACCTATCCAACTTGCTCCATGAGATATGAAAAGTTACATTCATTTCCATGCATAGTTGTATTAATTGTACACAAAGATGTTGTATTGATGATGGAAAGTTGGATCCTTGGGTCTTCTCCAGAACGACCCAGAGATTCTAAATGGGGCTAAGGTCTGGACTCTGCGGTAGCCAAACCAAGTATGAAAATTATGTCTCATGCTTCCTGAACATGCTTCCTAGGTATGATGTGTGAATCGCTTCACCTTCACTACCCATCACTCTGGAAAAGACTAAATCTGGATTCATCAAACCACATGACTGATTTCCATTGCTACAAAGTTCATGTTCCCTAGGAAACTGAAGAACTTCCCACTCTTAGCCTAGATGATGCATGTCTGTATAGGTTCTCAGTCATCAAGGTCATGGTAGTCTAAGGAGCTTGAAAGGTTTTCGGCCATCTATGTCAACTGACACACAGAGAGGGTGGCTTGTGACACCAACTATTAGCCACCAACAATGTCGTCTTGAGATCCCTTTCCAACTCCCACTGATATCTTGCACTCGATGACATCAGCAGATCACAGGATACGGTAAGGCAAGGATTCACAATGGCGTCACCCAAAACCACTGGTGGTAATGACCCAACGTTTTTTTTTTTTCATACCTTGGCTCGCGAGATGATTAATAGTGGGTCAGCAAACCTCTTAAGAGACAACTCCCACTAGGGTTTAAATACCTGTGACTGTCCACCATGTGGTTTTAGAACTGAAGAAGCTTTTTAGATAAAAGGTGAAACATCTTTAAAGACTTTAAAAAGTCCAGTCGCCTTCTTTTCAAGCTCCTTAGACCTCACTGATGCATGGTTTTCTTCAGGCTGCACGGCAGTTTTGTCCCAATCCCTTGATTTTTCCTTGTATTGAATGCGTGGAAATGCTCCAGCTTTAACTTTTCGACATTACTTTATGGGATATGTCTTAAAACATGGTTGTTTAAGCAAAGAAAAGCTGCTCACTGTGTCGGTCAGGGTTAAATAACCAGTTGTCAGCTGAGACATATTAGTCAGTACAGGACTGAAGCTTAGCATAAGTAGAATAATAATGAACATGAATGACTATGAATTTCACATCTTTGGGGGGGGGTTTGTGTGTGATTTTGCACCAAAAAGGCAGTGATGACGGTGATGAGGGAGAAGCAGACACAGATGGGGGAGGTCAGGGTGGAGGCTCAGGAGCTCCTACTTTACCAAGCCACCCTGGGAAATCCAGACAATCTATTCGTCTGAGGCGTAAGAGGCACAGAGCCCTGGCCAATAAGCCTCAGGACTTCCAGGTATTGTTTAACTTGCAATTATTTTGAATCTACGCCTAGATAATGACAAATATCACTCTTAAGAAGGAATTGTTATTGTTAATCACATAAATGACAGAAAGTTTCACCAGAACTGCGAAACACGTAAGCCAGTGCCAGGGAATAGACAAACAGGAAACAGACATGTCAACAACTTTTATGGTTCTGCTTCAGTTTCTCTGGGACAATATTGCTGTTCCACAGTTTCCTGATATTTAATTGCACTTTAAAAGTTGGCAGAAAAAGTTACGCAAATAAATAAAACAAATTTGACCTTTTCAAACAGATTCGTCTTCGGGTTATCGAGGGTAGACAGCTGCCTGGCAACAACATCAAGCCTGTGGTTAAAGTGAGTGTATGTGGACAGACCCACAGGACGAGAATTAGGAGAGGGAACAACCCGTTCTTTGATGAGGTAATGAATCTATGGCCACGCAAAGATACTCAGCTCATCCAGAAATGACTCTTGAGAAATTTGTTACTGACTACTTACTTTTGCTTTTAACCTTGCTTGTCTATTTTTAACCATCCTTTGTCTACTTTCCTTGCCGCTTCTGTGAGCTTTAGTAACCTCCTGTGATATTTCTCTCTTTATCAGCAGCTTTAGAACCACCTTCTTTAGATACTGAAGGAGTCCTTTCAGCTTTCACTTATAACTAATCCCTCTCATTTGCATTTGCATTTACCTCATCTCAGCTTTTGCCAGAATGTACAGTAAGAATCTCAATTGTAAGTTGTATAATTTGCCAAAAAAAGTTATATTAGAGTGTTTCTGGCATAGAAATGTACTGTGCACACATAGTTGTCTCTCTCTCTTCTTCAGATGTTTTTCTACAATGTTAACATGCTCCCCTCGGAACTGTTTGATGAGAGCATCAAACTTCGGGTATGCAAATAAGTTATATTTAATTTAAATTTTTTTTGGTTTGTTTTGTTTTGACAGAAAATTAGTTTACTGTACCATCTGTTATGCAATATTACAATCAAATCATTTTCTCCACAGGTCTATGACTCTTTCTCCCTCAGATCTGACAGTCTAATTGGAGAATACAAGGTGTGTCAAAAAAATGCTTCAAAATACTAAACTTTGTGTATTGTTTCACAATTCAAGGATGAATTAGTAGTCTGACATTTTGTAGTTTCTTTCCTATCCAGCTCGATGTTGGCTACATCTACGACGAACCTAGTGAGTATTTCCGTATTCGATGCACGTTTTACGAAAGTTCCCTTTCTATACACTGGTTGTAGATTCTTGAACATGTTTAATATGACACCATATCCAGGTCATGCCATAATGAAGAAATGGCTCCTCCTCAGTGATCTTGATGACTCGAGCTTGGGGCCTAGAGGCTACCTGAAAGTCAGCATAATTGTTGTGGCTACTGGAGATGAGCCACCGGTATGAGTGCCTTCTTCCTCAAAATCAAAACACCTTTTTCTTAATGCAGTGTTAATAAAGTAAACACCTCTTCTGCTCTCCTCTTGCTTCTTGTGTACAGACTGAAAAAAAAGGGTCAAATGAGGAGCAAGATGACATAGAGAACAATCTTTTGGTGCCAGCTGGAGTCACAATGCGATCAGCCACTCTGAACCTTAAAGTCTACCGTGCCGAGGATATGCCACAGAGTAAGTGGTGAATAAATGTCTGCACCTCTTACAAGCTGATGCAGTAAAATCCATTTAAGAAGCTTCTGTTTTGTGTTGCAGTGGATGATGCCTTTGTTCAGACAGTAAAACAGGTGTTTGGAGGGGATGGAGACAGGAAAAACTTGGTAGATCCATATTTGGAAGTCAGCTTTGCTGGGAAGAAGGTATTTCATGTTAGATTAAAACAAGATTTTTTTTTTATTCCTTATAATGAAATTATAGTTCATTTAAAATGATTATTTTGTCTTTTTAGGTGTCTACCAAAACAATTGAGAAAAATGCAAATCCAGAGTTTAATCAAGTCATCAGTCTTCAAGTAAAGGTAAAAAAGATGTATATTAAAAAGAAGCTTTGATTCAAATTTAAATAAGACTTTAATCTCCAGCATAAATTATCTCTGTGTCTGTAGTTTCCGTCCATGTGTGAATGCATCAAGTTGACTATGTATGACTGGTAAGCACTGACATCCATTCACAGACATAGGTGACAATAGTGTGACCACTATCTGACATGTATGTCCATTCTTTGCAGGGATCGTCTTACCAAGGATGATGCCATAGGAACCGCATTTTTGAATCTGAGCAAGATATCTTCCTCTGGTGGAGAGATTGAAGGTAATCATACAGTATTGTTTATATTTTTGTCATTCACTGGTTTAAATCCATGTTGCAATATGAAATGTAATATCGGTTTTTGTTTTCATTAATTCAAAAACAGAAACACGGGCTGAAAATTCCAACGCAGTCACTGAATGTATGTACTAAACAGTTACTGGTTTGATTTATCTTCTTTTATGTTAAAAAACATTATAAGATTGGATCATAAAACTTATGAAGGGACTGCTTAACTCTCTCCTTCCCTTTATGCATCTAACCTTACCTGTAAATCCTCCTGGTGGATTTGTATTTTTTCTGTGTGTTACAGTGAGCACAGCTGCATCAGAAGTTGGTTTTCTCCCAGCTTTTGGACCCTGCTACGTCAACCTGTATGGCAGTCCGAGAGAATACTCAGGCCTGCCTGACCCATATGAGGAACTCAACCATGGAAAGGTAGCACCAACCAGAAGTTCTGCATGTTATTTCACCCTCATTAGCATTAATTTAATTTCATATTCATGTTTCAGGGAGAAGGAGTTGCATATAGAGGGAGGGTCCTTGTTCAACTGTCCACTCAGCTGGATGGAAAGACTGACAAAAACGTGGATGACATCTCAAGTGATGACATCTTGGTCGCACAGGTACTCACTCCACACAACGTAAGCCTGTCGTGCTGTATTCGCTCCAGTAAACTGCAAGCTGCTTTTACACTGATGGTCTGAATGTACGCAAAGCAGAAACAAATATCAGCAGCTTGGTTCAGTTTACATAATCTAAATGTGGTCCCGAACAGGGATAGAATACCTCTAACCAACGGTGTAGAATTCAATTATAACACTCCCACATCTTTTTTAAATGGTTGCAGAAATACCAGCGGAGGAGGAACTACTCCCTGTGTGCGGTTTTCCACAGCGCCTGCATGCTCCAAGAGCCCGGTGAACCAATCCAGTTTGAGGTCAGCATCGGTAATTATGGGAACAAGCTGGATTCCACCTGCAAGCCCCTGGCGTCCACCACCCAGTACAGCTTTGCTGTTTTTGATGGTACTGAGTTGTTTTTTTTAGCTTGTTTGTGGACTATGACCTAGACTATGACCTAGTTCTGATATGACATTAAGTGAATTTAGGTAGGATGTGGTTTTTTTAAACATTATATAAGTCAAATATATATTAGTAACTCTAATGTAAGGGTACTTAAACTGTTAACCTCACTGTAAGTGTTTGAAATAAGGAGTCATAAACTCCTAATGTGAGTTTAAAATAAATAATAAAACAGCACATTTACTTTGTATGGTGCAGGTAATCACTACTATTACCTACCCTGGGCTGACACTAAACCTGTTGTGATTCTCACTTCGTACTGGGAGGATATCAGCTACCGCCTGTGCTCTGTTAACATTCTCCTCTTCATTGCTGAGAGGCTGGTGAGAATAGCGGACAGACATAGTATTTCATAATATTTCTGCTGCTTATTAATCTCTCCCCTTTATGCTTTGTGATTTGTTTCAGGAGTCTCACCTTATTTCTTTTAAAACAGCCATCTTAGCCAAAATTCCTGAGACACGCCTGGCTGAAATTTGGCTTAAACTCATCAACTGCCTGATAGAGGATCTTAACAAGTAAGACAAGACCAGGCAGATCCCACACTACTCCTTTCAGCTGCATGAAGTAGTGGTTTGATGTAGATTATTGTTAGATAGCTGTATTTTCTTTCTGTTAGGATAGATGCATTTGCAGGTGGCTGTTAAGGCTGAATAATTTGATGTGTGTGTGAAAGTTTTCAGCTTCCAGTTCTGGAGGAACAGCAGAACATTACAGAACTGGATCTTCAAATAAAAAGTCTGCGTGATGCCGCTGTGGAGAGTATCAGGCAGATGGCCACTCGGGTGAGAGAAGAAGCCACAGACGTCAAGGCGACTGTTGGTGACATTGAAGACTGGTTGGACAGACTCAAGCAGCTGGCAGAGGAGGTGAGAAAACATTTCCTCTGCTAAAGAATGTCCAGGGCGCCGTCATTATCAAAAGTACAATATAGTGCAGCTCAAAAACAGGATCAAACTTTGTGTAATTGAAATGGTTCATGTCTCCATCAGCCTCAGAACAGCATGCCAGATGTGATCATATGGATGTTGAGAGGAGAGAAGCGTGTGGCTTATGCCCGAGTCCCAGCCAACCAGATCCTGTACTCTGACTTCAGTGACGAGGCCTGTGGCAAACATTGTGGAAAGACTCAGACCGTCTTCATGCAGGTAAAGCACAAGTCATAGATGTTTATTTAACAACTTGCAATCATTCAGCAGGTTTTACAATGCTGTTTGAATAATGTATTTTGCATGCCATTTAATTTTTGTATGTCAGTATCCCATGGACAGAGAAAAGGGTCTGAAGATCCCAGTTCAACTGAGGATTAACATGTGGCTTGGTCTCTCTGCCCAAGAGAAGAAGTTCAACACTTTCTCAGAGGGAAACTTCAGTGTGTACGCTGAGATGGTACGGTATCTATGCAAAACATTTGTGACTGCTTACTTTAGAGAGGATTGTATAAACTATTGCTTGACAACACTCTTGCTTTTTTTCCCCTCTGCAGTATGAAAACCAGGCTCAGGTGTTTGGCAAATGGGGTACCACCGGCTTGGTTGGCCGTCATAAGTTCTCAGATGTAACTGGAAAGGTGAAGCTCAAACAGGAGCGCTTTCTGCCACCACGTGGATGGGAATGGGAGGGAGACTGGTTTGTTGACCCTGAGCGATGGTGAGGAATGAGACAAGCACACAAACTCGCAGCCCTTTCAATCAACTCCATCCAATCTGTTATTGTGCACTTGGACATGCTATCCTACTTTCCTGTTTATTCTTGAAAGGTTAAGACTCAAAAATCTGTCCTAACCATGCAACCATGCACTGTTTAGAGTATTATTCTGTCTATAACAAAAACAAAATGAAATTTATTTGGAAAAGGAATTTCCAGCTGATCCCCTATTTTTCCACCAGTTGCCCTTTCCGTCTCCTCCTAGGATCAAACCCAGGGAGCTTTCACTTGATAGTTGAATGGTTGAGCTGGTACACTATGGAGCCAAAACTGCATGTAATCAAAGTGAAACATAACTTTTTTGTTTGATCTTAATTTCCTGTTTCAATCAGAAAGCAGATAAGTTTGGGCCTGAACTGGACTCATTTTGGCAGTTGTGGCTAAAAGTGGACCTCATGCTGCCCAAAATGTCACGTTACAGTTGATATTTTTAATCAACACTTCCTGTCACGCCCAGATGTGAATTTCAGATGTGGGCCACATTGGGCCAAATGTTTTTATGTTTTTCTGTCTACAGATATGGGTGATCTTTGTTTGCAATCCAACTTTTAACTCACTCTTCACTTGTCTTAACCAAAACTCAGAACACCTTTCTAACAAAGTACTCACATATCACACCGCTTGGTAGTTTGGGTCCACTTTTAGAGCTCTGCATTCAAATGTCCCCAGCAGGTTCTTGGGGTCATGTGATCAGGGCCTGATGAGTGTCTGTCATGCAAGCTACAGAGCTTTTGTAGCAGTGGCCCCAGACTCTGGTATTCTCTTCTGCTTTTCCTCAGAATTGCCATTTGCATGGCTAATGTTATTTTTGCACAGTTTCCTCTGAGAAGCTGTTTATTCCTGCCTTTTGATTGTTGTTGTTGGTGGGTCAAATTGTCAGGTATAATCCCTTGTGTGTTCTCAAATGACTGAGGGTACCAGCCATGGCGCAGAACCAAATTATCATCACAATTACAGGAAATGAACAGGAATTTGGCATCAGGCAGCATTTTGGTTTAGGGACTTCTCTTTCCCGCCTTTTGTGCCTTCTGACTCTAAAGTGCTTCCAGCCTCACGCTGAAGTTTGAGTTAATAGCCTTAGCTATCTGAAGCCTGCTTTCCTGATCTCTTCTGATCTGTTTATCGTGGACCTACATAACTTTTGCCTGAGTCAGACAGCCTCTTATTAACCTTTGTGCCATGGGGGTGTTTTCTACAGTCTGTTGACAGAAGCAGATGCAGGCCACACAGAGTTCACAGATGAGGTTTTTGAGAATGAAACACGGTTTCCTGGTGGTGAGTGGAAGCCTGCTGCAGAGCCCTTCACAGACGTGGTATGCTATACTGGTCTTACCCACAGACATATAAACACACATTTAGCTTTTTAAGCACTATCTGAAATATGTGGGTTAAGATAGCACGACAAAGCCCGTTTATGCATACTTGTTTCCAATGTTATCAGTTTTAAATGTACTACTGTGTACTTGTGACAGGTCGATTTCTTTGTGGTTGTATTGGCATGATTTTTGCTGTCTTTCTGGCACCATTTGTAGTTTTTAGTAGGGCTGCTAGTAATGATAATGACAATGACACCACATTGAGTGTTTGAGGTGAATAAGAGCCCAAAATCCTCAAAGCTTTTGGGCTCTACTCAAACTTGAGTTTTTGAGTAATTCCCATGAGTATTCAAACATGTTTCAACTATTTTATTCCTTCCAAATGCAACACAGAGCTGTTAAAAATGTTACTGACCTACTGGTATATAATATGAAGCATTAATAAAATCAGTTGGGCTTTTTAAGTTTCTGTATCATTTAATAGGAAACACAAACTTTTTATTTTGTGTAGAATGGTGAAAAAGTTCAGAGCCCAGGGGACTTTGAGTGTCCGCCCGGATGGACCTGGGAGGATGACTGGAGCTTTGATAGCAACAGAGCTGTCGATGAGAGCGGTAACATGAACATTAAAACTGAAATACAAGCCATCAGTAAACAGAAAATAAATAAATAGATAAATAAAATAAACCTATCCAAGACACATCAAAAACAATAAGAGTGGACAGAAACGCACCGGTCAGCCCAGCAACACAAACAAAACTAGAAAGACTACAGAAGAAAACTGAAGTGTAGGAATTCTTTCCATGGTGAAGAAAAGCAATTTCACAATCTCTAAGCAAGTCAAGAACACTCTCAAGGAGGCAGGCATATTTTTGGCGGTGTTTACAATTAAGAGATGCCGTCATGAATTTCCTTCTAGAGGGTTTACCACAAGGTGCAAATGGCTGGTTACAATCAAGAGCAAGAAAGTCTGACTAGATTTTGCCAGAAAGCATCTGAAAATTATATCCACAGATGAAACCAAGACTTACTTGATTCAGTATGGTGGGAATAGAAAAGCATGGGGGTTATGGGCATAACAATGTACACCTTCTCTTCCTACTGATGTCATCTTACAGATAATGAAAAATCAGATAATGAAAAATACATACATATGTATGTATTTTTTGACACTAGGTTGGGAATATGGACTTACCATACCCCCTGATGATAAACCAAAGTCCTGGGTTCCAGCAGAGAAGATGTACCATGTCCACCGCAGGAGGAGACTCATGAGAAAGAGAAGGAAGATATCTGAGAAAACAGCTACTGCTGAGGTGAGGAAGACATAGATTAGGAAAATACTAGATTCAGCACACAGGTATAGTTTTATTGCAGTTTTTTTTTTTTTTGTTCCTTCTATAGAGACGAGGATCGGGGGAAGGTTGGGAATACTCTTCCCTGATTGGCTGGAAGTTCCACAGGAAAGAGCGCTCCTCTGACACGTTTCGCCGCCGCCGTTGGAGGAGAAAGATGGTCCCATCAGGCTGCATTGGGGCCTCTGCCATCTTCAGACTGGAAGGAGCTTTAGTAGGTCTACCTACCTATTTCTGTCAGATGTAACATTAATTTTATTTTGGTTGTGTTGTGTTGCTTTAAATTTTCTTAAAGTTTCCTCCAATTTTTGAAAACTCTGCTGTTAAACTCCTTTGCTTTGTTAACAGGGGGTCGATGTTGATGAGAAGGCCAGTAAAACGGGTGCAGCCAAAGTATTTGGTGCCAACACACCCACTGTTTCCTGCCACTTTAACCGTAAGTAGCTGAATCAGATAAAATAAATTCCTGTTTGTTGCTGATTAAAGGCTTTTTCTTTTAACGACATCCCGAGTGACTGCTCTTAGTGTGAGACTACATTGATAATCTGAATCCAAATACATATACACTGCCTTATCAGATGTTCCATTGGGGTTTTAGCATTTCAGGAGTCATACATTTTTTAAAAATCATTTCCCCTCCCAGGATCTTACATGTACCACCTGAGGGTCTATGTCTATCAGGCAAGAAATCTCTGTGCCATGGACAAGGACAGCTTTTCGGGTAAGAGCAAAACCTTCTGATAGGCACACAAAGTGTAAACCTATTAAGGAATAATAAATAAAATCAACTCCTGAGGTACAATTTTGGAAAGTATGGTAATAAGAGTATTCTGGGTTCTCCAGATCCATACGCCCATGTGTCATTTCTGCATGTGAGCAAGACCACAGAAGTCATAAAGACCACGCTGAACCCCACATGGGATCAGACTCTCATTTTTGATGACATTGAAATCTACGGAGACCCACAGACCATCGCCTGCAACCCTCCTGATGTAGTCTTGGAGCTATATGACAAGGATCAAGTGGTAGGTTCAGTGTTTAATCTGCTCAATTTCTGATCAAATTACATAATCGTACACACACATGAAAAGCACATTTTGGGCCCTAATTGACATAATACAGGTTTAGTAAGTCTGTACTTTATTCATTAGGGTAAAGATGAGGCCATGGGCCGCTGCACATGCCCCCCTGTGGTGAAACTGAACCCCAGTGGGTATGTCAGTCCTAAACTGCTGTGGTTCCCAGTCACCAAAAAAGGTCGCAATGCTGGAGAGGCATTGCTAGCTGCTGAGCTCATATTGAAAGACAAGGTACAGAAAGCACCAAAATCAAGTTATTAAATTGCAACTTAACATTAAACTTCATAAATGAGGTCCCTCTGTTCTTTTCTTCCAGGTTAATGATGGAGACTTTCCCTTGGTGCCTCCTCGGCGGGGGGAGAATCTCTACATGGTTCCTCAGGGAATCAGGCCAGTTGTGCAGCTCACTGCAATTGAGGTATATCTTTAAATTGTTCATGCCCTCTGGTGTGCTGCTCTCCTTATCTGCCCCTACTAGTTTTTGTAATGTGAATATTTATTTTTTTTTGCTTCTAGGTCTTGACTTGGGGGTTGAGGAACATGAAGACATATCAGTTGGCCACAGTATCATCCCCAAGTTTGATAGTTGAATGTGGTGGTGAAACTGTTCAAACCGCTGTGGTTAAGAACTTCAAAAAGAACCCCAACTTTCCTGGATCAGTGCTGCTACTGAAAGTGGTACTAACCCCGAGCCTTCCTCGTGGGAATAACACACCTTCACATATATAGACTTTAGATATTTCCTTATTTGACCTGTCCTCTCACTGTTCACTTAGCTTCTTCCCAAAGATGAGATGTATGCCCCTCCCATCGTGCTGAAGGTGATCGACCACAGACCTTTTGGTAGGAAGCCTGTAGTGGGACAGTGCACTATTGACTGTCTGGAGGAGTTCCGCTGTGACCCGTATCGTCTTAACAATGACATCTGCATGTCTGCTAGAGGTATCCACAGACACAGAAGTCTTGCATGCACATTTAGCTTCATAAGATAAGAGCTTGTTATACATATATTTTGTTGCATTACCTTTGCAGTGGCAATGATAGCTGCTGCCCAAGGAGATGTTGTGATAGACATGGAGGGGAAATCCATTGTAAAAACAGAGGTAAATAAAATGTTGTCACATAAACAAAATGACAAAAAAATCTAAAAATAACCTTTTAAAAAAAATGAAAATCATCCTTTGCTTCCATCTTTACAGCTTCAAGCAGAAAAGGTCAGAATTCTCTTGTCAAACATTGTCTACCAATGGATATCATCATCTATTTTAAATATGCCAAATGTATTGATATTTGTTTTTGTGTTGCTTAGGAGGAGGAAGCAGTAGACTGGTGGAGTAAGTTTTATGCCTCCACTGGGGAGCAGGAAAAGTGTGGACCTTACCTGAAAAAGGGATACGACAAATTGCAGGTGATGTGTTTTACACACAGTGGGAAAAAAAGATGTAATCTTATCTAATTTGTTTTACAATCTGCATCTAAATTACTGTGACAGACAGGCTTGTGATCTGAAAGCTCTAATGCGTTTCGTATTTTTTTTTTTAGGTATACAATTGTGAATTAGAAGAGGTTAAAGAGTTCCACGGGCTGACCGATTTCTGCAGCACTTTCAAACTTCAGAGAGGAAAGAATGAAGATGAAGAAGATGATCCCTCAGTGGTGGGAGAGTTCAAGGTAAAGAAGTGTGAAATTTTGTACACAGCCACTTTCATTACTCCTTTTGTACCCTCTAGTGGCCAATTTAAGAATTGCAGTTAAATTCAAACAATAATTTAAGGTGGAGCAGGTGGTGACTCCACTTAGATTAACAGGTTTGCCTAAGACATTATGGATGCCTGGCCAAATAGGCCCAAAGAGGCTATAACTATACTAGTGAGGAAACATATCCACCTCTGTGCTACAGGTTTATGATAACAGGGCATGTTTGTGAAGGGATAATTTACCAAAGAATATGGTACTGCTACAGCTGATGTGAATCTGTTACTTTATTATAATACTATATTACTATAATTAAAGCACATTTAAAATAGTTAATGCCAATAGTTTTCTCAGAAATAAAGCTACACTGCTTGCTTTGTGTAATATATTTTGTAAATTGCTCGGGCTTGCCTATTTCCAAGGCTTCAGATGATTTCCTAGTAAGATTAAAACCTTTTTAAAAATATGTTTTTTGTTAACTTTTTGGCAAAGCGGAGAAAGTGAAGTACTTATTTTTGGGTGCTATCATATTCGACTATAGTTCTGCATCCCATGTCCCAAATTCATAGCCAGATCCATAAGTCTCAATCTGATTTTTCTTCAGTGGTGCCTAGATAGCTAAGAAATAGTTCCCAGGTCCAATAGAATTGGATGGGTTTATCCTTTAAAGCTATAGAAAAGTAAAAGCAATTGAAAAACATTGCATTTCACCTGCTGCTGAAATGTGTGAATTGAGCTTCCCTAATTCATGTCTTCAGCAGCCCTGATACATTTGTGATGGAGCCTTCCAATTTCCTAACTTTATATAAAAAAACAGTTTCAAAGAATCTGTTGATTCTCTTTAATTTCAAATGCTCAACATATTCTTTAAAACCACATTATCTTTTACTAATAGTGCAGCTTTCCCAGGACTGATGTATACTAGATCCCTCAGAAGTTGTATTTTTTTATTATTATTATCATTATTATTATTATTATTGTTGTGGCAGTTTTTTCTCACACTGATTAAAAATATAACTTTGAATTAGAAAGAATAAACTAGGTGTGTGAAAATAACTGAGTTTGGGAAAACTTTGTAATTGAACTAACAGGGCTCATTCAAGATTTACCCACTGCCTGATGACCCAGGCGTGCCAGCTCCACCTCGCCAGTTCAGAGAGCTTCCTGAGAGTGGACCACAGGAGTGCCTGATCAGAATATATGTGGTGTCCTGTACTGACCTGCAGCCTAAGGATACAAACGGCATGGTGCGTCTCATACATGAAGCTGCAGCTGATAAGCCATGTTATTTTAACCCTGTGCAGATTTGACCTCACAACTTATCACAATTGTGACAAAGAGGAATACCTTCAACATAATTTATTTATGCATTCTCCTTTCAGTGCGACCCATACATTAAGATTACACTGGGGAGGAAAACAGTGGATGACAGAGATCACTACAAACCCAACACCCTCAATCCTGTGTTTGGAAGGTGAGATGTTGTTGAGATGGGTTTTTTTTTTTTTAATTTGATATGTGAAAACTCAAGCATTTCACATTCTTTTCTCCATTAATGTCCAGGATGTTTGAGCTATCCTGCTTCCTGCCTCAAGACAAGGATCTGAAGATTTCCGTGTATGACTTTGACCTCCTGAGCAGAGATGAAAAAGTGGGTGAGACAGTCATCGATTTGGAGAACAGGCTTTTCTCTCATTTCAGGCCCAGCTGTGGCCTGCCACAGACTTACTGTGTGTAAGTATGTACTTTAAGTGCACTTCAGTTATTTATTTTCCTAAGTCTACCGTTTTGTAGCTCTGCCTTGCTTGTATCCAGTCATTTTGATCAATGGAGATGTTTCACATCAACATCGGTTCTAATGTCTTGCAGATCTGGGATCAATCAGTGGAGAGATCAGCTGAAGCCTTCTCAGATACTCCAAAATCTGGCTAAAGTGCAGGGCGTCCCTAATCCACGCATAGAGGGTGATGGCAGCTCATTGTCTTTTGCAGGAAGAGAATACCACCTGCAAGAATTTGGTATAGCCATTATTGAAAGCCCTGTTATAGAGACAGCACATATTCTATGTGCCGTCTCTACTGTTGATGATTTCTTTTTTGCCTTGCTACTGTTGGAGGCTTTCTTATTGTTTATGTCAGTGATATTAACACTGACTGCATTCTTTGCAGAGGCCAACACTGTACAACAACACCAGCACTTGGGCCCAGCCAGAGAGAGGCTGGCTCTGCATGTTCTCAGAGACCAGGGATTGGTACAAGAGCATGTAGAGACCAGGACCCTATGCAGCTCCCACCAACCAAATCTACCACAGGTTAACACTCATTCATGCATTTTGATTTGAACAATTAGTGCTGCACTTTGTTTAACCTATTTCTCAAAAATGCAGGGACGAATTCAGATGTGGGTAGACATTTTCCCCAAGAGGCTTGGTTTGCCCGGACCGCCGTGTAATATCACTCCTCGCAAAGCTAAGAAGTAAGAAACTCTTTACAAAATAATCATATATCCTAACATAATGCACCAAGGGGTGAAATATAATTGCATATTTGAAACAGGTACTTCTTGCGAGCCGTCATTTGGAACACAAGTGATGTCATTCTGGATGAACGAAGCATCACTGGAGAAAACATGAGTGACATCTACGTTAAAGGGTATATTAAATGTCCCATCTCTCACTTTAATCCTTTATTTGTACTCTGCACTTGTACTGTGTTCAACAAGAAGGCAACATATTGCTTTTGTTTGTTCTCTAGATGGATGCCAGGAATGGAGGACAACAAGCAGAAGACTGATGTCCACTACAGATCTTTGGATGGAGATGGAAATTTCAATTGGAGGCTCATCTTTGGCTTTGACTACCTACCTGCAGAGCAGCTGTGTGTTGTCTCTAGAAAGGTGTGTAAAGCCATGGATGAGCAACAAAGCCCCAACTTATTCCTTGATCATAATGTGACCAGTTATAATTTGAATAAATGAAATGAATTTTTATCTTTATACAGGAGCATTTTTGGAATCTGGACAAAACTGAATTTAGGATTCCTCCTAAATTGGTCATCCAGATATGGGATAATGACAAATTCTCCCTGGATGACTACTTAGGTGAAACAGTATTGTGTTTTCTCCAAATTTTGAAGCAACTGGCATATGTTAGAGCCAAATGCTCTAACATATGCTCTGCAGCTTTGTCACAGAACGGCGTGTACATATTTTATGTTACAGGTTCAATTGAGCTGGACTTACTGAATCTCATCCCTCCTGCGAAGACTTCAGAAAAGTGCAGCCTGAAGATGTTGCAAGGAATGATGGCATCACAGCCCAACTCACTCTTCTCCCAGAAGTCCGTTCGAGGCTGGTGGCCATGTGCAATTGAGCAGGATGGAAAACCTGTACTTGGTGTACGTTCATGCCTCCGGCACAGTCATTTGTCGTGTTTTTTATTTATGTTTTTTGTGGGATCCTGTTTAAGGCTGCGTTTTAAAAACAATTGCAGGGAAAAGTCGAGATGACACTGGAAATAGTGGACGAGAAGGAGATGGAGGAAAGGCCGGCTGGGAAAGGCAGAGAAGAGCCCAACATGAATCCCAAACTGGACCCACCCAAGTAAAAATATGTCTCTCCAAAGAAAAACTAATAACTGTTTTACGTTAATGTGCTTAATTTAAAAATATCTGCGTGTTTCTATTCAACAGCCGCCCCGACACTTCGTTCCTCTGGTTTACAAATCCTTGCAAGACCATGAAGTTCATAGTGTGGCGCAGATTCAAGTGGATTTTCATTTTAGGAGTTCTTCTCCTGCTTGTAATCTTGTTCCTTGGGATCCTTTTCTACTCCCTCCCCGTAAGTTCACTCAGTTTTGCTGATAATGAAGTCAAGTTTGTTGTGTTCATCAGAACCCTTAAGGTATTTTGTCTAAAACACTTAGATACTGAAATGTAATTCAGTAGTTAAGAAGCCTGTTTTTTCCTCTCCAGAATTATATCTCCATGAAGATCGTGAAGCCTTTCTCTTAAGAAGCACTGTAGAGAAGTTACCTGCAGCACAACCTACTGACTTGCTCGCTGTTACCATCTGATGGAAATAAGCAATAACTGTCTCCAGTAATGCCTTAGAAATCTTACACTAAGCATTTCCCTGTCACAATGACTACTATTAATTTTGTATTTTTTCACTCTCAGCGTTATTTTGTACCTCATGTATATTAAATTAGTTTCACTAAATGTTAAATGAAAAAAAGAACAACAAAAATTTGATTTCAATAAATTATATATATAAGATTTTATAGTTTGTATGAAAATCATGATAACGTCAAGTATTATGTGTAAACATGTTTGAACGTCAATCGATATTAGCATAAGTTTTTTTTAATTTTTTTTACAGCACACATGCAAAATATCATGATTGTGCATTAAATTTTGGTTCATAATTTTCAGACAACACCTGAGTGCTTAAATTTTAAGTGATAAACCCAAATAAATATAATGCATATGATAAATATATAATATGTTAATAAAATAATGTTTTATTCGCAGCAGTAAAAGTCATAAATACAGTACGGTAAAAAATTTTAAGTGCTTTTGTTTGTCTTTTCTGATAGAATTTTATAATTTCTCGTGAGTCCACAAAGAATGGTTGTTGGAGCTTAAAAATAAAAACAAAAACCTGGAATCATCCTGAGTGTCATAGTGCTGGATCAGTGACCCAGCGTTTTGTATTTGTTACTGTTATGAAGGGTTCATGTTCTTAGGTTTTGGTCCTTTTTGCCCCTCATGTGTTTCTGTGCTCCTTTGTGATGTGTCCTGTCACCCTGTCACCCCTGCCTGTGTGTGTCCTGCTTTATTGTGAAGGTCACTGTCGGTTGTCAGTGTGTGTTGTTTTGCGCTTCCCCGTCTCATTAGATAATGAGGATCAGCCGTGTTCCCCTTCTGTGTGCTGTTCCTCGTTTGCCTCTCTGTGTATTTATAATAGTGTGTGTCTGCTTGTGCTGGTTGTCGGATTGTCTGCGCGAAATGGTGTCTGCGTTACCGGTGTCTCTATGTCCTTCATCCCGTGTGTCCTCCTTGGCTACGTGTTCAGGTCTGTTATTAGTTTTCCCAGTTTAGTTCTTAGTTCAGTCCTCGCCATCCTCGTCCCTGTTTGTAATATTCACTCTGTTAAGAAACCACTCACTTGCATTCCTCGTGTGCCTGCGTTTTGGGTCATCACTTTGCTGTGATCTGTTGGTTGAGTATCAGAGTTGGTGGCACCGGCCGCCTGAATAATCTGATCAGGGAGGCTGGCTTTATGTGTCATGGTCCGGGCAACTGGGGCATTTTCCTTTTTTTTCTGACTCTCCTCTCAGGTGGAGTTGTACACTGAATGTTCACACTAGGCCTCCCTGCTGATGGAGTTTCAGTTTTCCTGGTCTTCAGGCATTGCACAAGTTTTTCATTTCTTCATTACTGTGGCAGTATTTAACAAGGTTGTGCATTCATTCTCTGTCAGCAATTGGTTCTCACATGCTAAAAACGGGCTTTTATTGGTGTACTTTAAGTAGCTGGGTTTTCTTGTGTCTTCAGTAATTCTCCCAGATATATTCAGTGGGGTATTGCAGGGGTATACTGTATATGATTCCAAAAGTGTGATTTTGTGGGTACTTAAAATGTATTTAGATTAGCCTATATGGGAATTAGTAAGCCTTTCACGCATGGTAGTCATTACAGTGGACAGCTATTCAATGGCTGTTTTCTTATATTTGTGTCAGTGTTGATGGTATACTTGCACATAAACCACTACATTGGACACTGATGTGTCACTCCATACCCTGCCACCCACTGGTCGTTTAATGTTACTATAGACATATGATGTATTTCACTGTAATTATTGTTATTTAACCCTGTCATGAATGATTTATGACAACCTCAATTAGGATTTTTTCTTAAGTATTTTTATTCATCTTTTCATGCCTAAAGATGAATAAAAGGACTTAAGAAAAAAATCCTGATTGAGGTTGTCATAATTCATGCATGAAAGGGTTAAGCTACTTAATGCAGTATAACTTTAACTTAAGTGTAAATACTTTTACACAACACATATAATCACACTGCATCACATAATAACCCCACCCCATCCCATCACCACCTCTGCCTTGTTCTCGTCCCCGCAGTGCCACCCCATTTAAGACATCCTGGAAACCCCCCTGGTTAAGGAGAATGTAAATAGGACAAACCACAGCTAACTCGAGGTAAATGTTTTAAACCTGTCAAGCTTACTGATGTCATCCCCTCCTCCAGCTCGCCATGAAGCTCAACTTCAAAGCTCCCCGTCATGCTCACGCAGCAGACCTTCTTTCCCACGTTTTCCTCAAGACCATCCGGTGCCAAAAAGTGATTTCTGTGAGGTTTTTTAATGTCTAAAATCTTTGCTCATATTGATAAATAGTCTTCAGTCAACAGGATTTATGAAGGGCTTTTAAATAAAATAAAGTACCTGTTTTACAGGTATCTTTATGACTGTGCATTATAATCAATGCCCACCAGAATTACTGACTTTTTTATTTTCTGGTGCAAGTCTGTGAAAATCTCAGCAGGGGTGCTAGCAAGTGTTAGGTTCAGGGAATTTACGCAAATTTGTGCAGGGTAAGTAAATCTAGTGTTAAAACATTTTTTTATAACCTTTATGTTAAATTTGTTGCCATTTCTGCTGCTCTCTTGGCCTGACCTATCTTGAAAAAGACATTTTTAATGTCAGTCAGATTTTTACATTCGTTATTAAAGAATGTATAAAACTTTCTTTGCAAAAAACTGATTGCATCTTCTGCCTCCTGACAGAAATGTCCTTATTGGCTTAAAATGGACTGATATTCACATGTGTTTTAACTTATTTTTCATAGACTATAGACCAACAAGTCATTACAACGGTTTAAATGTTTTTTCTTTTTTGACAAATACCGGAAGTTACTTATTGGCACAACGCTGACCACCGAGCTGGTGAGCCAGATCCAACCGGTGCCCTGTGTGGCACTGGGGCACCAGTGTGATACGGGAAACAGCCTGCTGGTGGACGCCATGAAATACCACCTTCTGCCCTACCAGCAAAACACCCTGTGACCAGTGCATGCAGGTCTGCGGTCTTGGTGCTAAAAATATGTGCACACATGAGTGGAAGGTGTAGACAGCCCTCCAAAATGTTTAGAACATACCATGTCATAAAAACATATATTATTTTGATTAATTTAGGGAATTATTTAGAGAATTACCAACACAAATTGAACTGCTGTTTGATATCTGTTTTTCTTTACATAAATCTAAAAAAGTAATTAATAACTTATTAAATACAGATTTGGTTTACTTTAAAGTTTCACTTTAAACCAGAAATGTCATATTCAGTTTCATTAAGGGCCACATTTGGATATCACAATCACATCAAAGCTCAAATAAATAAAGTTTGTTGATATTCATGAATGGTTTAGCCTTTTCACACAGAATCTGTTCTGGTTTAAAGCCTTTAACCGTTTACCTACTTTAATAAGATGTAGTCAGGTAAAATAATGAAAAAATGTACTTCATCCAACTTCCAGCTCCAAAACTTTGAGTCTCAGCTTGAAGAAACAGCATTGTGCATGCTTCATTTCAGTTAAAAAAATGTCGGCAGCCTCTGCATCGTTCTCTGACTCCATATCTTTGCTCATGTTTGGGTTCAAATATCAAAACTACAACACAAATCATGTTCTTTGAAGGCACAAACTGGAAGATGGATAAACGGGCAACTTTTTGTGTTGGTAAAAACAGAGTTACTACTACTTTAATATTAATCTAAAGCAAGGGTTTAAAACCCTTAAATCCCAGGGTCAAGAATCGCCCCAGTAAAGACTCCAATTCAGCCCATTAGACAGCTTTAGAAAATGTGAAGTGGGCATAAATTTGAGCATAGTTAGTACATTTTTAGTATGTTTTTGTATATATTTCAGATTTTTTAACTGATAAAGACTTCCTCTCTGGCCATTTGTGCAACATAATTTTTTCTACTATAGAAATAAATATTAAAAAAACAACCACCTGCAATTAACAAAAATGTTGTTTTATAAAACAGGAAATCCTGTGCAATGTAATTTTACATTGTTACATTGTTATTTCTTATAGTTAAAGCTTCAAGAGTCAAGCTGAGAGATTTCTTTCATTTAACATCTCAGCATTTGTTTACATGTGTTTACACCAGTCCAGCAGATGGCGACAATGTACTTGTAAGTTGGTTTGCTATCCGCCCTTAAAGTCCACAAGAAGAAGAACAAGCATCTCGAAGTGAAAGTGAATAATGTGGAGAAAAATAGTTTATATTTAAAAGCCTTGCACAAGGATATGCTTGTAAGTCACGTTTCTTTATCTGAATGACGACCATACTGTTAGCCTGTATAGGTACAGTCGAGCTACAGTAATCGAGGCTAACGTTCAGAATTTATAGCCAATCAAAGCTAAGTTAGCTAAAAATGTTGTGTTTTTGCAGTACGCTGAGGGTAGTAAGATAAAGAAAAAACAGTCGTTTTAGCGTGAAAGTGACATGTCAAATGAAGAAAATATGCTCGGCTAGCTCGTCCTAGCGTTGTTGGGGCTATCAGCTGTGCGTTTTTTTCGCGGTGTGCCGTCTTTGTCTATAATTAATGGACATATATACAGGTAAAATGAACTGAAATCTGTAACTTACTGTGAACCTCTACCTACGACTATCTTCGCTGAAGTCACAGAATGTAATAAGTGGCCTAATATACCTGTTTAGGACTTACTGTAACTTCCACCCTGTAGTAGGAATGACCAAAGTTTGTATTTCACTCTATTAGAAGTCCAGTTATACATAACGAGGCCAGTATGTTTCTATGTTGTTGCTTGCAAACACTGAATGTCATGTTTATTTCTTTTAATGACTGTACAACATACACTTTTAATCACTTTAAAATACAAGAATTGGGTGCAAAATATGTAATTGAATTTTGATTTTTTTCTAATCCACACATGGTCAAAAGTATATATAGATATATATATATATATATATATATATATATATATATATGGTAATCCCAGGATTGTCACTGAACATCCTTACCAATTCCTCTCTGACACTTTGGATATATTCCCAGACATTGGAGAAGACATATCCC
>VURO01006495.1:5110-23100 GCA_015108175.1 Pelvicachromis taeniatus
ATATATATATTTCTGCTATATTTCTGGCAAGTTCATCATTGCGGAATCGTTTTAGGACAGAAACTCCATATGAAATTATTTTAAGGTGTACTGGGCAGGACTGACTGACAGCAGTTTATGCCCAAAACTAGAACTAGTGTGCGACTCTGATAGGCAGCTACATGATGCGCTGCTGTATTGGCCTGATACCAGGCTGTGTCTAATATGGTGGAGATTGACTTGCTCTTGCTTGCTTCCAGGTAGTGTGGGGGATTTAAACTATTTTACCTCCCCAGATCTTCACACCTTCCCTCGGGCCCTCTCACCTCATGCCTTAAATATTAATGATAAATCGGAGGACAGAGGATGAGTGAGGAGGGGAGAGGACTGACAGCTCAATCATGAAGACAGTAGCCTCCCTCCCTCCTCCCTAACGCTCTGGGCGGCTGTCACCACAACCTACATGATGTAATCACCTCCATAACCCTGATATGGGCCACCAAGGGCCATGTTGGAAGAGACAGAGAGAGAAGGGTGGGGGTTAAGTCGTGACACCATTTGATCACAATTACTTTCAAAGAATACGTGTAATTATTTCTTTCTATTGAGAAATCATACATTTTCAGGCAAGGACATTAAATTTTGTCTGTTTATTTTCTGAATTTATAATATATCTCCTACAATCTATCTCATCCATCCATCTTATTCAGCTCATGCTAATGACTGCTGTTATGGCACAAGTACCTATTCTTCTGAACGATACAGCAGATGTTTTCTCACTCAGCTTGTACATCCACATCAGAGCTGACTTTTCTTTTTTGCAAAGGGTTTTCCACAAAGTGAATCTGATGCGATCCCACACTCATGGATGGATTTTGCACAAAGTCAAACTATTGCAACATCTCCATTTGCGTAATCGTTAAATCTATGTGTCAGTTATTTTCAACATTTTAATGATCTATCAGTACAGAAACTCAATCTTGCACTTGTGTCTTCAACCCAGCTGCAGTTGCACAATGAGGCAGATTACAAAAATCAAGAGGTGGACAACCTAGGCAAACAGGGGCTTGTAAGAGTGAATGTATTTGATGTCATTGTTGTCGTGAAGCAGATGTTATTGGGCCCTAACCCCCAATGGCCATGGCCAACTCGCTGTATTTCACCATAATGGTCACAGATGGCTGTCAGTTTTCCACTTCTATTCTCTCTATCTAAAACATCTCTGTACACTGTATATTTTAATATATTTGAATCACAATAAATCAGGAAGAGATTTAAAAAAAAATATATCAATGGGATATTTTGTGATATTTAACATTTTTTCTCCTAAATGACCTCTAACAGCCCAGCTGGCTTTCATCTAATACAGACTGTCAGGCCACTGTTTGCCTCAGCTTCCAAATGTGTCCATGCCTATTTATTCTGGAGGAGGCTGTAAAACTTTGTGTAAGGAGTCCGATACGGGTCGATGAGTCAATAAAACTCACTTCTGACCAGTGACGGTGACATTGAGGTGAGTTGTTGAGGATATCCTGAACTTTTGCTGTTGGTCAGTGCTGCTGTTTTTGCTGCTGTTGGTTGGTGTTACTGAAACTTCCTTATAAGTGGATCCAAGGTCATCGGACTCAGGCAATTAGAGAATAAACTCTCATGTGACATGAGGATATAATCAAACTGTTTACCAGAGGGAAAGTAAACAGCAAACTTTAGCATATATTCAAGTTTAAAGTTTGGTGGCATAACATTAATTTACAATTAGCTCCCTAGCAGTACAAATCTTAGATGGTCATACATAGTTTAAAAGAACTTTTTTTTTTTTTAAACTAGCTTATAATGGACTCTTTTCAGTACTGTTTTCTTTTCTTAGAAGTGATGAACTAAAATATAGACATTTTTATATACCGACATAAAGGGAACCCCATAACATGTTGTGGTCAAGGAGTGGTCAAATTAACAATCTGGTATATTCTTAGAAAAAAGGAACGCACGTTGCAATGTTAAAAAGCCTGAAAGACCACAGGAGACAACTGAAGTGCAAGATGACAGATTTCCATGGTAAAGAAAACCCCCTTCACTACATCTATTCAAGTCAAAAACACTCTGAAGGAGGTGGGGAACTCACTCACTGTCAAAGTCTACGATCAAGAGACAGTTCCTTGAATATTAAAACAGAGGGTTTAACAACAAGGTACAAACCACTGGTTACACTCAAAAACAGATGAAATAAGACTAAATAAGACTAAATAAAAAAACAAACAAACAAAAACAAAATTACCTTCATCTATCATCTGTCAAACATAGTGGCGGGAATGTTACAGTATCTACATGTATGGCTGCCAGTGGAACTGGGTTTACTGATGATGACTGCACATAAAAGTAGCAGGATGAAGTCTGAACTGTGCAGGGCTACACTCTTTGCTCAGATTCATAAAAATGATGCACAGCTAATCAAACAGAGCAAATGGATAATGACCCAAAACATGCTGCATAAAAAAGCCCAGGAGTTTCTCAAGGCAAAGAAGTGGCATCTTTTACATCGGCTAAGTCTCTCACCGTATTTCAGCCCAATAGAGCGTGCTTTTCAGCTTCTACAGGAAAAACTCATGAAACCACAAACAAGCAGCAACTGAAGGTAGCTGCAGGAAAGATCTGGCGCCGTTTGTTGATGTCTACAGGTTATACACTTAAGACACTGAATACATGTACGAAAAACAATTGTAGTTTAAAATGATGTTCTTGTTATTTATTACATATAAAAATGGAAGTAATTACTTAGCAGTTTTATCTAATCCATTATTTAAACTTCTTGAATTAAAGCTGAAAGTCTGCACTTCAATTATCTTATTTTAAATACACTATGACGTTGTAAAGAGACCAGTCCAAAATACTTGTGGACCTCACAGTTCTAGTGTAGCTTCTCCCTCGTTCCTGTATTTAGGTTCCAACATGAATTGGGTCGTGTCATAGTTAACTGGCATGGAGGAAAGACCGGGATATGAGTAAAGTAGTGGAAGTCAGGCAATTCCACTGCTATTCCTTATTGCTTGAAGACATTTTCAATCAGTCTTTTAGGTTTTGTGTCAGCACAGTGAGAGACCGCTTTTGATGCAGTGTGAAGGTTTTGATCTGAAGATGTTCCAGTTTGTTGTCAGCACATCTATATTTTATCAAGGCAATATACAGGAATTGTTTGACACTTGCTGCTTTTTCCAAAGTTCTGATTTTCAGGTGGACAAGAAATTGCTGTTGGGCTTCAAGCATTTACTGTCAGAACAAAATTGGAACATCCCTTTGGTGTAGCTAACAGACAAAAACACAAAATAGGGTATAGAGCAGTCATTGTTTCTCTACCGAGAGGCAAGCTAAGTTTAAAAGAAAAGTTGAAAACTACATTCTTGGACTATGAATAAGATGGCAAAATGAATTGTGAAAGAATGGTGATCTTAATATTTCAAGCATGTATATTTAATACGGAAAAAAAGCATGTGTGAATTAAAGAATGATGTGGTCCAAACGTGACAGAAACAGGACAGGAATTAATCAGGAGGATGAAACTAAACACTGTAGTAGGAGGCTGTTTTGTATTTTCTGTGGGGACAGAGGAATCTGAATACAAAATGAATCCACAAAGGGATCGTTCTACCAATTTTTTCCTGTTTAAATCAATATAATTGATCTCACTGATACAACAGTGGCTATTCCTTTTTAACAAGACACCCTGGACAGTAAAAATAAATGAAATAACATGGGACAGAGGTTCCCTTCTTACCCCATTTATCGGATATGTCTTCCATCCAAGCTCTCCAAGCACAGACGTTGTATCCAGCAACACAACTGAAATGAGAATAAGGGGAGAAAATACATACATTAGCCATCTGGGAACACATAAAAAGTTCTCTTTCACACTGTAAATTGAAAAATCAGTCAAAAACATGTTCATCTAGGCATTTTTCATATTAATGAAAATGAGTTTCTTGGATGAATATTTATGAGCACAGTTGCCTGTACAGTAGGAGCAACATTTTTGCCACTTGCAACACAATTTAAGGTCTGATGGATTGCAGTCAAATTGCTGTCAACAGGCCATTCCCTCCTCTGCTATCCACAGCTTTACTTCAATCTCACCCACAATATGCTCTTCTGCTGGCGAAGATCAAGACTTTTCATGAGATACTATAAGTGATGTATCAATCCTTCCTGTGCTATTAAAGTGAATGTTCCATTGTGCCAAACACTAGTCAAGACCCTGCTATGTTTTGTTGCATATAATTTAAAGCTATGATTTGATATGCAATGATATAAATCATGGCAGAGCACAATAATATCATTGTCAGGTGACTTTAAACTTCCAAGTAGTGTTAAAAAATACAGTTTTAGTGGGGAAAATATTGTCATCCTTGTCAATACTTTGTCATGCTCTCAAGGACAACAGATTTAATAATTCAGGAGGAAAGCACTTCTCCCAGTGACAAGTGATTTACACTGAAAAGGAAAAACTGTGGCTTCCTGAATTTGCCTTCGGTGAGATAGCAGCATAATAACACAAATTGAAAAAAAAAAAGTTTTCCCACACATGTGACAACATTAGGGAACAGATTTTACACAAAGACCCTGATGCATTTTTTAGAATCCATAAATATTACATGGAGCCCATCCAGTCACCTTGTCAAAAGTGCCAAATACACAGTATGTGTGACAGTCTCTTACAGTATGTCCCTATTAGGTGACTATGCACTGCATGATTAAGTGGGTACAGGAAAAAAGTCAGTATTCAGGGAGAGAATCGACGCTAACGGACCAAAACATCATCAACAACAAGACTAGTCTCAACAGACTTATTCAAAACGGTTCACTTGTCTCTGTTAAAAATGATTACAAGAAGCAAAAAATCAATTTTGAATATTCCCTTTAAAAGTCAATGACTTAAATGTTGCTTTTTTAAAATAGTGCTGTAGCATTACGGCACTATTTCTGAAAAAAAGTGTAATTTCGACTTAAAGTTAAAGACTGAATTTTAAGTGTCAGTTAGTCATGACTGTCCATTTAGAGCTCTGTAAGTGGTCCTCAGGGGACTCATTATAGCAACACAGATCTTTATCAGTGACAATATTCCCTGAATAAATCTCCATTAACATCATTACGCTAAGATAGCTAGTTAATACAACTAAATGTACATCAAAGAAAGCCATTTCAGTGCTGTGATATTGTGATTATGACCATTTGCGAATTACAATGTCAAGGCAAAAGAAATGTGATGTGTATACTTATGTGAATGTCCTCTGTTAACATCAGCGCAAACAGACAAGAAGAAGAGACATTTGCATCTGTTTCCCAGTCTTCACACAGTGCACTTCTGATGGAGCCTGGCTGACAGAGATTGTCCAAATATCTGCTGACTGGGATTCTCAGAGGGGTAGAATGGTACATACTCTTTTGACATAATGTAAAACCACTTTTAGATCAAGAAATGCATGTTTCACAGCATCCAAGACTTAAAATCATTTAGGATAATATTTTTGTAGCACTGACAGATACAGTGAGATCATATGGTATAGGAATACATTTAAAACGGAAGGAAAACAAATCTAAATAAATGAATAAATAAATAACCAAATCTGTGTAGATGTCCAGAATATCTGCAGAGCCCTCTGCAAATTGGCTCACATGTTTCCTCATCCATAAAGAGAGAACTTCAAGAGTAGAATCTCTGATTAGTCACCAGAAAATCCAATTCAATTCAATTCAATTCAATTTTAATTTTATTTACATGGCGCCAAATCACAACAACAGTCACCTCAAGGCACTTTACATTGTAAAGTAGACCCTACAATAATACATAGAGAGAAAAACCCAACAATCATATGACCCCCTATGAGCAAGCACTTTGGCGACAGTGGGAAGGAAAAACTCCCTTTTAACAGGAAGAAACCTCTGGCAGAACCGGGCTCTGCTGCGACCGGTTGGGGTGAGAGAAAATCCAAATCCATAGTTGGATTCAAAAGGCAAAAATCCAAGACCTGTCAGCAAAAAGATTCAAACAACACAACAACAACAACACAACACAACGGCAGTGGGCAGCAGTACCCCTCAGCCTCCTAGTAGTTGCACCTTTTGTATGCGTTTCAAAATCATATGCCACTGATGCAAAAGATTTTCAAAAAACTTCGCCTCTGACCGCTGACCTTGAGGCTGAGGTCACAGAGATTCAAATTTATCTGAGATTTTCAGTAGATAGATCTATGATGTAAATTTCAAAATCTTAGGTCGAGTTATTACATTCACAAACTTGGGTGTCCCTGTAGACTGCCTGCCCGGCAGGGTGATGACAACATCCAATCAGCCTTTAACAGTGAGGGGTTAAATAAAGTGCTTGATTCACTTTCTGAATGTCAGGCTAAAGACAGCAAAACCCTAAAACTGCCCATCCCGGCTGTTATCAGACCACTGGATATATCTTATTAGTTCTAATCAGTTCTACACATGTTGCTAGGAGGCAACATCCGGGACCTACTAAGGAGGGTACGAGTTACCCAACCATGCACTCTCATTATTAATAAGCAACATACATTCTGATAACTGATAAACAGACAATAATCCAGATTAATTAATATACCACAAGTTACACCACAAAGCCCCACTTAGTTTCTGATTAGATTTATGGGAACTCAGCTTATTATATTGTCTGATGTGAGATTTATATGTAATGTAATGAAAACGTTACAATGAAATAATGTAACATTTTATCCAATTTTTTGTTGAGAGTTTAAGTAAGTAGTGCTCTCTTTTTCTGTGGCTATCACTCCTCTTTTAAACTTCATTAGGAAAAATGAAAATAAACAGAGTATCGCATGATATTTATACTGTTATAGACCAAGAGTAAATGTAGAAAATGTACATTGATATGTAAGAAATATAGCTGAAAACTCTATTGATTGACCATCACCCACTACACAAAAAGAAAGGACAACATACTGAGCCTTTCATCTTCAAATCCCATCTTCACTACACTTCTCGCTGCGCTTAATATTTCTGCTATCGGGTGGTATTGGATTAGTTCCAGCATCTCCGTGTGTTTATTTCTGCCCACCAATGCCAGGTCTGTGCCATGTGAGTGTCAGTGCCAGATTGGAGACTAGGTGTCTCTGCCAATGCTGTTAATGGACACCATTAGGCTACTGTGGGCAGGTAAGCAGCTCAATCCCTCGAGAATAGCCTAATTACTGAGAGTTGGCTGTGTCGCTCACCGCAGTAAGGAGATTCACACCTCACCTCACCATATATAAAGAACAGCTGATGTACATTACAGTAGGAGGCAGTGTGAATCTATTCGGATGAGAACATTGCAACTGTTCGGTCCAAGCCTTGTGTTCCCACTTTTATAAGAAAGTGTGGCATCATTAAATTTGGTCTTTATTTGTAAGCCAGACAAAGGATACTTAGAAATGAAACACTTCTGATGTTCAGCTGATAGTAGAGGAGTTAAAGGTGTGACTTGTCACTAGCACCTAAGTTCAAAAACCATAATAAAAAAAAGTGCCTTCTCTTCTCGGATGATTTTTTCGAAGCTATTCACTCACTTAAAGATGTTAGATTAAAAAAGTGTTATTAAATGTAGTTAGAAAGTTTTCAGCAAGAGTAGTGTGTGTGTGTGTGTGTGTGTGTGTGTGTGTGTGTGTGTGTGTGTGTGTGTGTGTGTGTGTGTGTGTGTGTGTGTGTGTGTGTGTGTGTGTGCTCTTGTAATGGATGGTGTGCATATATTTTAGTATATACTGTATATAGCAATGTATCTTGGGTGCTAATCCAACCCATCTTCTCTCCCCCTCTATAGCTCGCTTCATAAAGTTGTCTTTCTGAGAAGGACCCACAAATGCTGCCTGGAGCTGTGGGCCCTCTGGGACTTCCACTGGTTAGATATAAATAGATCATGAGCTGGCCAACTCATAAATATATGGAGCTCCACTAGAATGATGACATCTCTTGTCTGGCCTGCAGCTCTCGCAGGCTACACAAATACCCCAAAATAGCTACAGCCCAAACAACAGACCCAAAGGTGGTCTCTTTAAGTGTTACTTAATGCAAATTAGATCTACAAGCAGTATGCATGTTCAGGCAAAATTGATCCAGGCGGTCTGCAGTTGTGTGTATCACTGTCTCTTTAGAGTATAGAATCTAAAGACACAAAAGGAAGCCTCTTTAAGTACACTTTTGGTAGAATAAAGGACATACATGAGACTCTTCTGGATTATAGTGGCGCCTGTCTGGTAAAAATCTAAAAGAGTTATATGAATTCAGAACAGTGCAGGTCTTCAAACAGTCATCCTTTGGTTGATATGACACATTAGGGCATTGAATAAAGTGTGATATGTAAGTAAAGTGTGATAGTAACGCTGCTTTCTATTGTAATGAAAGAGTCATCTTTTTTTTATTATTAAAGTGGTGACATAGTCTATACAATAAATTAGCTCAAAAAGGAAAATAAGCCTTAATTCCAAATATTAACACAACATTTCACTTTGCAAGCTTCACGGAAACCCATTCTCGTAAACCCCAAGCCTCGCAAACAATAACAACTGATGAACACATACTAGAAAATTGATTTTGATGATGATTTCAGTCAGGATTGCATATTGTCCTCTAATAGTATAAACAAAGTGCTGCACTTGAAACACATGACAAGATGATATGCTGTGAAATAGAAAACTATCCATAACAAAGGCAACCTGACAGGCATGACAGACTTTTCAGTGCATTTTCACACTCCAACAAGACCAAACATTCAACAACATAATAAATGTCAGCAAAGCAAATCTTTGAAATGTGGTTCATTGGATCTGATAATAGCTCTAAGGTATTTAAATGAGAGATTAGTGAAGGGAATACGTGCCAGTGTTCAACACAGGTCGGATACTGAAGGATCCCTCTTGAGCATTTTGTGGTCGTAGACATGTGTAAAGCAGCAATGTCATAACAAGTGATTCCCATCAGTTATTTAATGCAAAACAACTGCACTGGCATCTCTGATCAGAGTGTAGGTAGTACACAGCCTCTGCTGTTCAAATCGCTTTCTAAAATAAATCTTTAATTACCCTTTATGCTATGAAAAGAAGATCAATCCAAGTTTTATCTGAACACACATAAAAATCACACCCTATCCCACTTCTCAGCATTCCCAGGATCTGTTAAAAGCACAATATCACTCCAAAACCTAATGATTTGTATCATAATAACCCCAAATTACATGCTAATAGAGGTCAGTACATCATGCTGCAGTTAAATGGGTAAGTCAGTTTAACACTAAAACTAAGAATTCAGCATGATAAATTATATAGAGCTATTTTGCAATTGTCATTTGAAACAATAATAAACTAAGTAAATACTTTGTATTCCATTTTTGCATCTGATTCTCTGTTGTATGTCTTTGCTGTTTCGCGCTGCAGTGTGTAAGATAGCTGTAACCTGCTGCACTCGACAGAGATCTCTCGTCTGGATTGGGAATTGAAGTGTCTAAAATTAACTGTAAAATTACAAATGAAGTTGGTTGGATAAAATGTTACCTACGTGTTACTGCTGTTTGCATTCTCTGATGAGCTGAGCCACTAACAAAGATGCACACCTATCCATCAATGTGAATGCACACAATCCTGTGCTGTGTTAAAACTGATATGATATGATATGCATATTAGGTCCAACCTAGCACGATTACTTTTGCAACTTTTAAAGAAAAGTGCCGAGTGTGCTCCTGTAGCAGAAATCAGAAAACAGTTGTTCATTCATTCTGTACAGGGAAGGCCTAATGTCCACAGCAGTCTGAGAAACAACACTGATCAAAACAGATTTTGGACTGAGGTATTTTTTCTTGCTCATTTGTGACTTTGAGGAGTCGTTTTCATCAGGGGTATGAAATGAGTCTTGTTCACCAGGTGGACAAAAATGTGTCATTCCGTACAAGTCAATGATAATTATGTGAATACAAGAATGCTTTTGAAGAGGTCAAGCCCTGGGAAAATGAACAGTCTCCAGCCTGGAGCCATTTCAGTCACTCTAGGGAGGAGAAATTTGTGGAAAGACCTTTTATTATACATAGCAGCAATTGTGTTCCACTTAACAATGATGCTAGCTGTATATTCACGATAAATTAAGAAAAATCCTAAGAAATCTTTCTAACGGTCATTATGTTTTGGCTGATTGATGAAAACTATTATGAAAATACACAGTCTTGCCCCCTGCATAATTTGTCACATGTGCAAAAACACACGCACCAGATTGTTAGTCAAAGGTGCAGAGTTACATTTTTTGGGTGCTGGCTGATTGATTTTCTTGACAAAACACTGCTGATAAATATCTCCTTATTCTGATGATGGTGATATTGGTGCTCTGCGGGAAGCACCATTGAGAGCAAAAGCTTCAATCAGGCATCACCACAAATCAATGCAAAGACGCGAATCATAATTTTCAAGACGTCTTTTTTTTTTGCTAGATCTTTTTGAGTATTGCAATGAGTAACCGTTAGAGGATAAGCCAAGAGTTTTCCGCCATGCTTTGCTGAACACTTCGTGCTTGTGTGAGATGCATTTAACCAGCTTAAAAAGGCATTCACATGTGGTCTTTTCATTTTACAAGAAAGGATTGCTTTTCTGATTTTCATGCCTGAGTTTCTTTGGAAAGAAAAAACAATCTGAACAATTTCAGAAGTGTGGAACAAAGACATCGTCATCTAATTTAGCTAGTATAATATTTCTGCTTAAGGAAAATGCTACAAGAGCTCAAGAAATGTGATAAATAACAGTCGTAAACGTTCAGTATACTAAATATTGCTTCTGATTAATTGACAAGGCAGGGAACGGTGGGAGAAAAACCAAAAATAATATTATGGGCAGAGATTTATTGATGGGGAAAAAGTGCTAGTTCAGACTTGGCAGTGAGTGAGTAGGGATTTGTTAGTAACTCTCTGCAGCCCTAGTTGGATTCATGTAAGAAATACAATAGTTTGTTGTGAACAGAGGCAAGACATACCAAAAAGCAAAAGGTGGCAGTTATTGTTTTTCTGAAGTCTGACCATTTTTTTGCTATCAAATTCCAAATCTTTGTAGTTCTGTTTGTTGCATGATCTACACTACCTCCCCCCCCCCCTCCACCCATGTAATTTGATTGGATTTTGTCCCCTGCCAACAAAAACAAACAAACAAACAAAAAAAAAAAAACTGAAAATTTGTTCCTTTTTTTCCTTCACTGTTATCCAGTGACTAGATTTTAGAACTGAATGTGAAAGTTGCCCATCCAATAGTGGTTACTACATTGATTCATACTCTGTTCAGAAAGTCCACACATCTTCCCAGTTAAAAGCAGGTGAAATCACAGAGACACCATGCACAGCGGGTAGTCTGTGTTAATGTGACAAATACAGAAACAATTATATGAGAAACCCTTATTCTTTGGCGTCTTACAAGACACTTTTCTTTGTCATCACAGTTTCAGTTTTCCCATGCTGAGCTGCACCGCTCTGTGGCAGACAACGAGTGCAATTGTGCCACCGAGGTCCCAGACCAGTCAATATGAGAGACTAAAGTACAGTGGAAGGCAGACATCAGTTCAATCATTCAATCTGTGGCAGAGAAAAACACACAGCCAGGCTGTTATGTAGCAGCTGTCTGGGAGAACAGGGAGCTGCATCGCTCTTATTGAACAGAGAGAACAATAAAATATAACCTGGGGGGCAGATCCCGCTGTATTCCGTGCCCAATCAATAAGACTATTTTAAACCTCACTGATGCAGTAGTTGTGTGTGCTGGTGCACGTGGAGCCACCGAGGAACGCACGCACACAAGCGTTTGACCACACTCCAACACATGCATGTGTGTGAGTGTGGTCACTTATCACAAAGAAAGACAGGTGGGCAGAAAACTTATGCAAGAGCAAAAGAAGCCTGCACGCATGCAGGCGTGTTTGCCTGACGCAATTACTCTTAAATTCACACGCGCCCACATCTATAGCCAAGTGCATTGATATATTCACGCACTCTTTGACAGCTCAGACTCGAAGCGTTTCTAAAAATCTACTGCAGCACCCACCGCACTAAAACAGACATGCACGCACTCTCCACCAGACGCACACACGTTCTCCCACCTAATGATTAAATCCTGCCGCTGTGTCTGTGCCGGTACGTGTAATGTATAATGGGTAATTACAGCAGACCGACGGTTGTCATGTCAGCAGCCGAATTTCATAATTTTTTAAATGTTGTCAGATAAAAAAAAAAAAGAAGCTCAACCCAGGAAATCATTTGAAGTCTACCAGCAACACAATAAACTTAAAGTCACAATCTGGATTATGTCGCAGCTCTTGTCTGTGTAGAACAACTGCAAAATAATAACGACAGAAAAGCGTAATCCGTGAAAACAAATGTAGAATGTGCAGATTATATTAGATATCTAAGTTTCTCCCCCCCCCATATTTCTGTCTTTTCGCCGTTCCCGGTGTCTTTCTACATGCAAATTAAAAAAGTGATATCGCCATGAAACTTCCCATTCTTAACTCACACGAATGCTTTTTTTGCGGGACTTGTGAGTGATGATTTGCTCGAACTAAGGATACCTGTCTAGTGTCCCATCGGGCTAATTTGCTGCCCTACAGTAGTGTAACAGCAATATGTGTCCGAAGACAGTATGTATCGTGAACATTTTTAAAAACATTGGGAAAGAATTGAAAGATGACACAACTGTTGGAATTTTGGCGACGCAAAGTCGGGAATGTTAGGAGCGAAACGCAGCGCTCTGTGCATGTAGCTTACCTTGGTTGCAGTTGCAGAAACCAGTGAGGGCAGTTCCAAGAAAGAGTGAAACGAAGAAAAATCTGTTTCCAAAACTCATGTCTGCAACATCTATCACCGGCTATGTCTGGGTATTTCTAGCCGAGAGGTAGCTGTAGCCAGATAAAAACACGTCACTGGAAGCTCCAGAAACACGGATCCGCTGCTCCTGGTCTTTACATTTGATCCCGATGGTAGAGAGCTGCCGGGCGACACAGTCAGAGATTGTCCATTCTTTACCTTGTGGCAGTGGCAGCTATGGCGCGGAACGGAGAGATTATGAATAAAGTCGGCAAAATATCTAAAGTGATATTAAATTTTCACACAAGGTGAGAAACACTTCACACCCAACTACTTTGTAGATTTCCCATGCGCTTCATTCGCGGTTTATGAATTTAAATATAAAACAAAAATCTCAAGTACAGATTAAAACGCAATGTGCTGCGTTTCTGTAGCGCACGGAGTCGTGACAGACTTTCACTTCTGCTTTTGGCACGGCAGTGTGCCGAGGGTTGCCAGCTCCAACTCGATCCGCTGCAGCAGCGAGATGGGGACGGTGAATAGAGAAATGATTGGGATGCAGCGGTAGAGCAGCTGAAGCGGGGGCTACAAGGAGACTGAGCGCATCTGTGCAGGATGCTCGGCACTAGAGGGGGATAGCTGACAAGGCAATGGCGTGTGTGTGCGCGCGCTTGTGTGTCGAATCTCCAGTGCGGGCTTCCAAAAATTATATGCAAGAATTTGAAAATACTAAACTATACTTTTAAACCTGCATGATGTGATTTTTGACCTAACATCTGACACCTAGGTCAATTATATGATTATTAGTTATGTAATATAAGGTTAAAAGTCCTTAAACATCTCCAAATTGTGAGAAACACTTTGAATGGACCATAAAATAACGAGTTAAATCCCATAAAAGTGAATAAATGAATTCAGCTTTGCTTTGATTCTTATGATTAAATGTCAGTGTGTCTGTTCTCTGATATTCAAATTCAGCTTAACTGGTGTATTTTGATCTTACACCCTATATCTTTGTTTTATATAATGAATTTGACACTATTTCAGAAAGGAGCACAGTTATAAAAATAATAGTAACAAAAACAATAAAAATGTTTACAGTCAACTGCAAACTTTTAAGAGTTTTAGTATAAGTGAAATGTACTTTTTTCAGTAGGTATTCTGTTCAGAATCCATTAAATCATAGAATGTGTAAGAACAAATATATAGATGGTAGCTTTCATTACACAGCATGCAGTGTCAGCCGGTGTTCAGTATGTCACTACAGCACTCTTTATCCCAGAAGAAGTTAAGTTTTATCCATTTCAAGTGAAACAGTGAGCTGCTGTGCTTGCCAAGCCGCCAATGTCAGCCAAGATTAAGGAAGGTCTTCCTCTCATCTTCATGGACGTCTCATCGAGTGAGTAAGCAAACCCTCCCCAACCTGACCCGGTTAAACAAAGGAATGCTGGCTGCTGTGATGAGACCCAGTCAATCAGGACACGGGAACAGCTTCCTGTCAGCACAGAGGAGGTAAATACATCAACATCACAATCCGTCATCACCACTTAGCTCCCAGCCAATCATCAAACAATGTAGAGAAGCTGCCAACTGACTCCCGACTTTGTGCAACGCAACGTGCAAACAGATTGGAGGACGGAGGGCTGTAGAGTAGAATATATTGACCACAGTATCCTTTTTGTGTCTAACCCTCTACAGGAAAGGATCAAGCAATTAATGCCATATTGAAGATGTATTGCAACTATAAAATGATGGACTCATGTTGTGGGGAAAAAAAAATCATAGTCATAGAAAATTATAGACAGGAGGTATCAGTGTGTGTAGTGTATGGCTGTTAAGAATTGGAACCCAGAAATAAATATCCCACCACACTAAAACCAGTAATTTATATTAAATATTCTACAAAATGTAATCCCAAGAGCAGGTTATAAACTGCTTAACCTTTCCCTGAAATTATTATTATTATTATTATTATTATTTATTTATTTACTTTTCGGGGGGGTTGCTTATGATGTGGAAATGGCATGTGCATCAATTTTTTCTTTAAAGGTAACCCTGGCTACTAAATTATTTACAACTGTTGCTCTCCTCGTGTTGTTACTACTAACACTGCTTGAATAGAAAATGAGAAAAAAATATTGCTAATGACTTAAATGATCTCTTATTCCCAATGTGATCTAAACTAGGGATAACACAGAATGATGAAAGGGGAAAACTGTTCAGAAAAGGTCCTCTACTGCCACCCCTTGCCCCCACCTCTCACAATGATTTGGTTTCCTTTGCTGTAATAATGGTCAATGAGGTGTGACTGTAGTGTATTGGGGGCCTAACTGTGAGCTATGATTCCCCCTGTCTGGAGAGAACAAGCTACGTCCATCTGTACTCATCACGAGCGTGGAGTTGGAACGAGACCACATCAGCACAACTGACAGAGACAATGAGACTTTATAACATTAATAGGTCCACTATATTGTGTTCACAATGAAGTGCCAAGCTATATACGAACTACTCCGTGGACTGATTCCAAACTATTTAAAACTTATCCTAAACGGAAAGTTCCACTTCAAATCCATTGTGCACAGGTAACAGCAACAAACTACCTCACTTTGTTTAAGAATATTTAATATTAAAAACAAGCAAGCAAACAAACAAACAAAAAACATTCAAAACAACCCCCCTCCCCCCCAAAGAAAACGAAAATAACAAACTCTCCAATCCTATCAAACCCCTTGTTTCTTCTCCATTTTCTTCTTTGCTTTACTAACAAGTAATTTAATATAAACTTTTCACATATCAGTCTGACCTCTACCAAAAAAAAAAAAAAGATGGGACATATTTTTCCATCTTCTTCCATCCATCCATCTTTTTAAGGTGTTTTTATGAAGTAATCAGAACAAACTAAACCTAGCCAACCAACCGGACAGCAATATTATCTTGTTTTATCAATTCAGTTTCAACAAACAAAATTTAGTACATGGTAATCATCAAGAAATACCTTTAATCCTTCTTCAATAGACTCGAGAAGAAAAGAAGCTGAAATGTTTATGTATCTGCTTTTACACCAAGCTAGAGTAACTCAAAGGCACTGTCTATCTAGATGTCAGTTTAAATACATAGTTTTATTCTACAGGTGATAGTATAGTTTGTATAGCTACAAAGTGAGAGAGACAATATAGCAAGGGAAAAAATGTCTTTGTAACATATTTGTGTAAAATGTGCACTGAGACTCATTTCACCCTGTTCACACATCAAAAAGTGTTTTATTAATCTGGGCTTGATTGACACCTTTGGCTTTCAATGCCCTGTGCTGTTTATGTTTCATACTAAAAAATATATTTATACTTATTAAGGTCATTCTAGGTTAAAAAAAAATCATGCTGTTGAGGGAGGAGGATAACCATATATAACTCAGAATCTCAAAAATTAAAGTTGGAAGTTTACAAAAAATGTCCTGCAGATTTACTAGAAAAACATTAGTCGTTTCTTTTTTGAATAAGTTGTAATAATATTTAATAATAAGAAAATTACTCGCTATTTTTATTCCAGAGTTACCATATTATATATCATATCTTAAGCATCCATCCAGGTATCTTAAGTGTGACAACTGGTGATCTACACTTCGGGAGTCTATTGTTTCAAGCAAATTGAATTTACAGTGACATTTTTAAAGTTTGACCCAATTCAGTGTTGTAGTTCTGGAAGAATTCATAACATTCATACATTTTAAAACAATAAATAAATACTAGACAAGATGTTTATCATCCAAACCAAGGACCAGTTAAAAGCTGTTGCTCTGGGTTGGGACAATAAGGCTTGAACCCCCCAAATCTCTGTCTTAATTACCCACTGTCCTGATGTAACAGTTAAAGACACAATACACCATCTAGTCAGTTTGTTGATTAGATATGTGATTTATACCGAGTTCACTGAGCAATGTTGTAATGACTTTTGGGTGCATTTTTATTCATGGTATGAACAAATTTGCTTCTCATCCTCAATAAATTTATGAGGCTCAAAGGATTTACCCTGCAACGGTAAGCCCATTTTCCTATTCTTTATTATTGCATCGGCCCTGGGGGAACCACTCGATTATATGTGAAGCTTCATTTTGTTGCCCATGGCAAGGCTGACATTGAATATTTTCAAATAGCGTTGCACAAAATAGTGACAGAAGAAAAACAATTGCTCAAAACCAAACTGTGATTACACCCGGATTCAAAATTGCCCCCAGCAATTTACAGTCTGTGTTGTCTTCCAATTTATTTTTCACAATCAAGCTCAGCTTTTGATTTACATGATGTGTGTGTACAGAGTTTGCCTGACCTGTAAACAAAGGCTACCAGAGAGCATGAACCTATACATATGCAGATATTGATCCACATAAGTATGTGCACTGCTGCAGCATGTCCGTGAACCTCTTGCCTGCTGGGCAAAGCCAGGAGCTCAAATTTTGGTTCTGCAAGGACATTTTCAAGAAGCAAAAGAGTCGTCACTAATATTAACTAGGTGGTGATGGAACCAAACTGTAATAGCAGAAACTGACATAGCATCACCATTTATGTTGATATGGCAAACATTTTAGCATGAAGCAGCTTATTACCACTCACTCAGCAGTCTCATGATTGGTTTGCAGCCACCTGATAAATATCCAGTCTATCTCTCTATTCTTGTTTTCTATCTTCGGCGTTTCCTGGGGAAAATATCTGACACTTTAGCAGATAAGTGCTAGTTACTAGCTTTGTTCTGCTGTTGTACTGCGCTTTTAGTGCAAACTGTTTTTGTTAAAGCATTTTCTTGAAAACAATTGGCCATTGTGGGAAAAAATGATCAGAGAGCGAATTGAAAAGAGGCAAGGAATGGATAGGGGTGACTGACTTTAAGTTTCTAAAATAAACACAAAGTCTGCCATAGTTTTACAACTTTTCTGGTCATGGTTATATGACCAATTGGATCAGCTGTCATCTATCTATCTATCTATCTATCTATCTATCTATCTATCTATCTATCTATCTATCTATCTATCTATCTATCTATCTATCTATCTATCTATCTATCTATCTATCTATCTATCTATCTATCTATCTATCTATCCATCCATCCATCCATCCATCCATCCATCCATCCATCCATCCATCCACATAAGTGTGGTCTTCTCATCATATAACACAAACATGGTCTATGACAG
>VURO01006504.1:7162-19849 GCA_015108175.1 Pelvicachromis taeniatus
CGTCGCTCGGTGTGGGGGGGGGGGGGGGGGGGGGGTTGAAAAAAAAAGTGTAAACATTTCTTACAAGGAACTCCAGGGTGCGACCGATGTCCAGAATGGACTTGACCCCAGCAGAGACGACAGCGATGGGAGTCCTACCAAGCTCTGTGAGATCTGCACTGATATCCAGACCTGGGAGATTATTCATTTAATCAGTGTATATTCATTTTAAGCTTTTACTTATAATGAGACTTTTGAAATTAGCTAACTTATTCACGTTCACATAAAATCTCAGGACAGTAAGCGACCTTACTGTTATGATATTTTTAGCATTCTTCCACATTGAGACCTTAAGCAGCTGTAATCAGGTGTGTCTTTTCTCTACCAGCCGTGTGCACGGCACTGTCTTTGTTAACTCTTTCCTTCCCTTGTGCCAAATTATCAGAAATGTAAAATTTGCCCACCTGACTACATATTTTGTTTCTCCAAGCATTGCTCTTTGTGAAATTATATGAAAAAATGTAAAAGGTGTTTTCCAAAAATGTAGGACTTAGCTCACTGTTCTCTCCATCTCTGTGAACTCCTCCAATACCCCCAGTGACAAAAACAGGAATCCCAGCTCTGTGTGCTGCTATCATAGTGGCTGACACTGTTGTTCCTCCAGAGAGTCCCTGAGAAGACAGCATACGCCTAATAACTGGACGACACCCTGGCACTATTTCATTTAGAGTATGATCAAGGTGTCGAAGACTCACTTTGCTAAGGACGTAGGGCAGATCTCGCCGTGATACCTTCAGGGAGCTCTTGCTCTGGGCGAGGTGGTTAAGCTCCTCGGATGACAGTCCAACATGGACTTCCCCGCTGATAATGCCAACCGTGGCAGGAGTGGCTCCTTCAGCTCGTACAATAGCCTCCACTTCCGTTGCTGTCCTGTTTTACAGCCCAAGTCAACATTTATTACCTTCTGGTACCCGAGTTTGTTGCTCATTGAAGCTCATTTTTGGTACCTCAAGTTAAGTGGGTAAGGCATGCCGTGTGTGATAATTGTGCTTTCGAGTGCAACCACTGGTTTGTTTTCTGCCATTGCCTGTGACACAGATGGGTGAATTCTGAAGAGGCAATCTGAGAGAAGAGGTCATCATCATTATTAACATGAACTGGTTATCAACTGTGTTAACATCAGTTTTTAATGAGATGATACATTTACCCTTTTTGCACATTGTCCTCTGGCAGGTTGTTATTTCTCTTCTCAGTACAAGGGCAGAGATTTGCTTCAGTATCCTCATTTTATTTGCGTCAACCCTGAGAGCATGAATGATTTTATTGTCAATAAAGTTGTATCAGGCAATTTTCTTCTTCTGATCAACTTGAATTAAGATGGCAGGTGCTTTTTAGTTAGATAGTAAAATTCACATTTGTACTACGGAGCTGCGCAAAAGTCATTAGCCACCTCTCATTTTTTTTATATTTTTTATAAAGACTCTCTTTAGTTTTTTAAGGTGGTTATGAGCAATAGTGCTGCAGGCTTTATGAACACTGACCTATCAATTGAGAAAAAAGCATAGAAAAAGCACCTAATGCAATGGGTGAGCAAGTGTTTGCAAAGAAACAATTGTACCGGTAAGTTATATCTTGGGGCACATTGTTACTAACAATGTGCTTTACTATCACAATAACACACAAATTGCACCAATTTCTGTAGTTGACTATATAATTAATGTAAAAGAAAACATAGTTTGACAGGCATAAAATTGTATTTTTGTCCAAAGATGTTGCCATGAAGCAGTTTTCATAGCACAATGCTTTGACATGCCATCCCAGCCACACTAGATCAGCATCAGGTCACATATCACACAAACAGGTCCATTGAGGACTCCATCAGTATCACCCTTTACATTGGCCTGCACTTGGAGAAAGCAAACACCCATCTCATTTTGCTCTTTCTGGACTAAAGTTAAGCCTTTAACACCATTTTGCCCACCAGACTGTCCAAACTGTGTAGCTTGGGCCTGAACTTCGACATCTGTAGCTGGAGGAAGGCTGAAGTGGCTAAGCGCCTTGAGGCGACTGTTGTTGTGATTTGGCGCTATATAAATAAAATTGAATTGAATTGAAGTATGCCAAATTACAAAAAACCTGGACTGCAAATTAGTGTCAAAAACTTTATTGAGTGATGGCTACAATTTTTAGATCTAAACATAATTAGTATGTTAAGAGACGGGTACAACAGTGAGTTTCTACAGCCATCTATAAAATACAATAGAAACTTTGTCATTATTTGAAGCTGCAGTTGGTGGAAAGCGTCTGTTTGGCACCGGCTTCATTCACATTGACAATGCAGTAAAAGCATACTTGGATAGAAAAACACAGCTGAAAACTATGTTTCCAACCATATATTAGATTCCCCGGAGATCAGACCTCAACATTATTGAAACAGTGTGGGATCATCTTGACAGATAACAGGGAAAAGTCAGCGAGACTGTTACGCAATACTGAAAAGATTTAATGTCAACTCATCGAAACAAGAAAGAGATTACAAGAGAAAGCTGCTTCAAAGTTGAGAAAGACACTTTCTTGCTGTTTAATCAAGGGTTACACACACAGCATTTAGTTTAGATTTCATGATTCAAAATGCAAACATTAACATTAAAAGGGGACTACAGACAAAATCTGACTCTAATTTTCTGAGTCTATAAATTAAAAGCGATAAACTTTACCTTGTGTTTTTGAAGGAAAAACTGTTTAACCTCAAAACATACTTTAGGGTACGATAAATTTATCGTACCCTAAAGTATGTTTTCTGCCAAAGCAGGGCACAATGCCTGCACAGCCATTGTGAGACATTTTGTGCACCAGAAAGTTGGGATAAATTTCCCGCACCCTGACCCTGTTTTTTTGGGTGGGTGCCACACTGACTCTAGCACACTGTGAGTAAAATATTTTTCAAAACAATAAGGAAAAAATGCCAATTATTGTTTCCAGCACAGAAATGTGAAAGTAAAGAAATACTGCTGAGAGAGTTAAGAACAAAACTCATAAGACTTAAAACTGAATAAATCTATAGACCTGTCTTGATCAAAAACAGTCATAAAGAGAAAAAGGCATATTTATACAAAGAGTTTGGGTCTTACCTTCTCCACTGCAACAAAAATGCTACAAACCTTGCCCACAAGGTTGAACTTTGACCCTGTTAACACTGTTTACACAGCCCACAAGCATCAACAGCACATTGGAATAGTTTAACCTTCTCTGTTACTGTCTCTGTTACTCTAATGCAGAAACACACAGAACAAAGAGCAAGCACTCCATAATATGGTACAACACACAGTAAATAAGAATATTTTAAATAAATGTACAATATCCTAAAAATACCATTTTTATGGTTTGTATCGGAATGATACACATACTACTTTGTTTCTGGTCTCCCCCGTACATATAAAGACATGGTTATCACAAGTATCTGAAGGTCTTAATATTTTATTTAAATTTGTTAAATGAACTGCATTGTGGCACAGTGGTTAGCACTCAAAGGTCACAGCACGAAGATTCAGCAGGAAGGCCCTTTTGTGTGACGCTTGCATGTGTGGGTGTCCTCTGGGTGCTTTTGTTTTGTACTAAGTAAGTAAAATTTATTTATATAGCGCTATTCACAGATAAAAATCACAACGTGCTTCATAATAAAGAGAATAAAAATGGAAAAACAACAAGTAACAATGTAAAGCAGTAAAATACAACAGATTAATTAAAAGCTTTCCTATATAAAAATGTCTTCAGCTGCTTTTTAAAAGAATCAATGGAGTCTGTACAGCGTAGAAACAGTGGAAGAGAATTTCACAACCTTGGTGTGGCACCAAGGCTGATGACCTTAGACCTTAGAGCTTGACCATGTAGGGCCATAAAAGTTCAAACTAAAATTTTAAAATGAAACCTAAAACTTACAGGCAACCAGTGAAGGGAGGCCAAAACTGGAGTAATATGAGATCTTCTATTGGTGCCTATACTGTAGCCTAAATACATTCTTGCTGGATTAACTGGTGATACTAACTTGGTCGTAGGTGTAAATATGAGAGTTTGTGGTTGTCAGTTTCTCTGTGTTGTCACCATGATGGACTGGAACGTGGGCGTATTCACAATAAATACGTGGCCCTACTTAGTCATCTTAACTTAACTTAGTTTTTGTAGGACAGAGAACTAGTTACATTTTACAGTGTTGCAGCCTTGCAGCCAATGTTAGCTGGGATAGGCTCCTCTGACACCCTACGTTAGATACAAGGTTAAGAAAATAGATAGAAGGACGGTCACGAGTTCTGAACAATTAGTGGGTGGAAGTGCATTGACGAGAACATTTGAAGATTTTCTGACAGATAAAGTTTTGTTTCATCTGTGGTGAAGTCGTCATTTGTCTGCACGTGATGACTGATAACTTGGACTGGGTGAAGAACATAATCAGTTTTAAAGTTTGGGTATATGGGAGGGTTTTTACAGATTTCATATGAACTCTCCTCAAACTCCAATTCTGAGCTTTCCAGTAGCTCCTCTTCAAACCAGCGTGGATGCTCCAGCTGGTATGCACGGAAAGCCTCTACAGCATCGTGCAGGGCTCTACCTGAGGGACACAGATGGTAACTGTCTTCAGAAAGCCCTTCAACTTGCTTCACGATACCTGGTTCATGTTTTTCTAAGTCCAGAATTCTGAAAAAGACCTCCTCAAACTGTTTCATCAGCTTGTATCGTACTGTAAGGTTGAAAGGTGCGGGAACGTCTTCTTCTGAAGAAACACCATCAAAGTAAGCCACAATGTACTTTTTGAACGATGCAGATCGGATAAAATGAGGAACCAAGAGGCTGAGGGACGGTGTGAGCATATCACCTACAGATGAACACGCGTCTTCTCTCATAAAAACCTGTTTGTCACCACACATGGCTCTCCACTTGGCTTGTACGCCCCGTGAGCACAGGATTAGTATCTTAGCAGAAGATTTCTCGATTTGCTCTTTGTGCCAGTCCAACCACTGGATCTTTCCCAGCACTCCCAGTCTACTAGAATCCAGCAAATCCAGGACCACCTCCGTACCACATTTGTTCATCAGGAAGGCACAAAGCTTGAGAACAATATTTTTGTATAAAGGGTGGTCGAGGGAGTGAATGACGAGGACACGCTTACTCTCTTTGACTTGCAAAACTTGTGGTTTTGCTTGGGGAGTGGGTGAAGATGTGTTCAAAGGATCTGCGAAATGAAGAAATTCGCAAATTAACAAGTTATCAGTTCAAGCTTCTGCTTAATAGAGTGCATGTTTATAAAAAGACAAACCTTTATGAGATGCTCTCCAAAGTAAACAAGCCAGACAAATAGTAATTAACAGCAGCCCAATGGCGGCCTTTATAAGATAAGTCCTTGTTGGATAATCTGAAAAGAAAGAAACTCATACTTACATACTTTAACAAAACCTCAAAACATACTTACATAACTAAACATACATAAAATGAATTAAAACATGACTATAGGTTAATGTAAGACTTCTGATACCTACAAAATGATTGGTAAAAATTGCACTTACACTGGCAGTAATCAATTGTTTTCTTGGGGCTCCCACAATTATTTTTGCATTGCCTAAAAAACGGTTGGACCTTCAAGACAAGCAGAGTAGAATGAGCTCTTGACATATCATCTCTATATGGAAGATCATTTCACTAACTGTTAAGATTGTTACATTAAATTAACTCACCATTACTGATATTTCACATTGACTGAGTCGCCAACGCTCGAGCTCAAATGTCACGTTCACAGTCGCTGCGTTTTCCTTGTTATTTATGGGGAATAAAAAAACAACAACACACATTTTGGCTTAAAGTCACGTCACAGTTACTTCTGTCATGTCTGATAGAAAAAGGTGACGACATTTAGTAGAAATACCGTTGAGACATTCTTTGAGCAAAGGATGCCACTGTTCAGGATGGAAACTCTGTATTTCTCTGAATACTGTGAAGTCTTAAATGTCACAACAACGGACAACATTTTGATATTATCAGTCAGCACTTCAGTCTGCATGCTATGATCCCACAGGCTGCCTGAAATGATAGAAGGGGGAAAAAAGGATCACGGTTCAGTGTTCTGGCTCTAAGTCAATACTAGAATATTTAAAATTCAAGAGAAGCAAAGAATGTGAAATTTACCATTTTCCAGACACATTCGGACGTGTTGGATTCTTTCGTCCTCACATCCTGGGCATCGTAGTAGACGATGTGAGACGGGGAACAGGACATGTTAAAGTCCAGTATGAAAATTACAGCTGCAAAAATGATTCAGTCTACAGAAGATAAATCAGCAGTGATCCTGTTGATTTCTTATTATTGATTATTATAATTACTGTTTCATTCATTCCTGTTCTTCTTACTGTTTAATGGTATTGATTCAAACATGTGATTAATGTATGTCTAATGTTTTATCTTTATAAAATACTTCCACATTAGCTCACATTGTGCTTACACCTGGATTAAAATGAGCTACAGTTCTGTGAAAAAAACAAGTACATTGCATCCTTATGATTTAAGATAGTAAGTAGCAGCCAGGTAGTGCTGATCAAATACGTTTGATTAACTGACCATCAGCGAGAGTGACAATGTCTACAAGAGCATAAGTTTTGGCATCTTGCTGGTCTGCAACATTTAAATGTTCCATATCTTCCCAGCAGTGGATGCCCACGTAAATGCAGCCAAAGGTCAGATGCTCAGTGCTTAGAGAAATTACAAAAAAACCCAAGAACTACATCTCACACTCTACAGGCCTCAGTTAGAATGTTAAATGTTAAAGTGCACAATGGCACATTTATAAAAAAACAGAGCTGAACTAGTAGTCCTTGTTTGGAAAACCTCTTCTTTTTTAAAAAGAACATGGCAACACAGCTTAGGCTTGTAAAGTTGCATTTGAAAAAAACTAAAGCACAAGACTTCTCCATAATGCAGAGCGTCATGTTTGCACAACATGTTAGCACAACATGTTAGCACAACATGTTAGCACAACATGTTAGCACAACATGTTAGCACAAACACTTCACACTGACTGTCAAAAAATGGTACTTGTTTTGCAGGCACAGGACGTGGGCACCTTGCAGTCTCTGAGTCAAACATGAACTCCTCTAGAGTGACATGTGAGGCCATCTGCTAGAGCTTGGCTTAATAGGAATCATCTAATAGGACAATGCAGCTAATCTATAACATAATGGCTGAAAAAGGAAGTAATCAAGGAGTTGCAATGGCCCAGTCAAAGTGCAAACCTCATCCAAAGCTCAGTGATCTGCAGCTGCACCTTCTACCCACAAACCACACAGCAACAGCAAGCCAGTTTCATCCTTTAAGTTATTACAATGATCAAACATCTTAAAAAACAAAACAAATTGACTAGCATAGACGAGCTTTATATGTCTGAAAAAGGTCTCCTTCTCCTGTTCATCTAGATGTGTTGACTTACCTGGAATAGTGATTGGCTTCGTGTTCCTGTAATCTCCATTCTCGGGTTCTGGCAAATTAAAAACAGTCACCATGTATGTGTGGCCAAACTCTACCTCAACGTCGTCCAAAGAAAATGTCCACTAATAAAGAAAACACAAAATCACAGATGTTTAACCTTCTCATAGAATGTGTAGTAGTTGAGCAAAGGTTAAGTAATCAATTATTTGTCTTACCTTATCACCGTTTGGGTTGTGCAATTGTGTATTGTTTTTAAATTGGTAACTAAATTGCACACAAAGACTCTGATTTGTACTTTGATCCACAATATTAATTTGAGATCCATTAAGTGCTCGCATGGATGCTGTGAACAGAAAAATTGGTATATTTTGCCATTTTTAATATTTCATTTTCTGTTCACCTTTAAAGGAGCAGTGGTAGGTTTTCATTTTTTACTTGACATATTCCAAAAATGTGAATTACAGTAAAAATATTAATTTTAACTTTACTTACAGTCAATATTTATTTTCCACGTCACAATCAGAACAGGAACAGTCTCTCGTTTGCCCTTCCAGAGTTGCACTTCCACCGAACCTGGGCCAGTAGGAGCCTCTGGATTAGGCACTTTCTGTTCATCTGAGCAGTTATCTGCCATGGAGGGATTTCTTTATTATGATGCTAAAATATATTTCACTGATGTGTGCAGTGGTGGAATATATAGAATACTTACTCTCCTTTACCTTAAGTATAATTTTAAAATAATGACATTTTACTTCCTCATAATTTTCTTCCTTTTAGAAAACAGTTTATTTTCTACTGTGCAACATTTTATGGTTGATAAATAGGTAAGATTCTATTAATTGACAATAATTAACAAGATATTTGACATTATGTAGATGTACAGCAAACAAGGCCATCTTTACATTTATTTAAGTGGCATGTATATTACTGCTTGGCATAGCAGCAATATAATGCTTTCAACACTTTATTCACATGTTCTGTATGGTGAGATAAATCATATAAATGTCAAATTTATATGGTTGAACTCTTCCTCGTTTGTACAGCAGTATGTGAACTTTATTCAGCTGGTTTGATAAGATAATATACTTACTGATTTTGCAGTTGTTAGTGCCCTGCAAAGACCAAAAAGGAAGAAAAAACAAACAGGATAAGTTCATGAAGATTATAAATCTCCAACTTCTAACTTTAATCAGACTGCTTAAATGTTATGTAGCATAAAATTCTCACTGGCTGGTTGCAGTCCAGAGGGTCCAGCATCCTAAGAGCAGACGAGTCTGTGAGTCCAGCACTCAAACAGAAACAGAGAAAAAGAAAATGGCTCATGCTGGTGTACATCCCGATCCTGTAGCTCAATTTGGAAGCAACAGAGCAAACGAGAAAGATAAATAAATGCAATAAAGAGCCCCACTTGAAAACACGTGCAAACAAACACAGCAAACGCTGAGTGTGGCGTGTGTTCAGCAATTGTGATTTTCTTCAGTTTTATCAGACATCGCCATCTGCACAGGAAGCGGTGTGTCTTAGTTTCCATACGTCACAAGCTGCTTGTAAATTAGAGAGTGCAGAGTGTTTGAATGCTATAGATTAATAATAGCAACAACAACAACAACATATTAAAACAGAAAACAGTCACTAGGAGGCAGCAGTGGCCAAATTTACAATAAGGAAACGACCCCTCTCTGAAGAGGTTTAAATTCCAGTTATGAGGGTATTACAAACAACCAAAAGGAACAAAAACTTTTCATTTAAATCTTTTTTCTTTTTCTTTCAATTTTTTAAACTGATTTTCTTTCTTGGACACTTTTCAATTCGTCAGATCTCGGAAAACCAATAACTAACTGAAAGCTGAAACTGAGCCTTGAACTGGGATGAAGACTTGAACCATAAACCTCTCCTGGCCAGTGAGAACGTCTCTTAAATCATGTTTCTGCATGGTTACCAGCTATAACACAGTACGTGGTTATGTGATAATTCCTGTTGCATTGTCTGAGTTACTGTGCCTCCTACTGGATATTGAGCTCAACTGTATCAGTTTACATAACACTTAAGCAGACAGAGAGACAGACAGTCCTGTGCCACTGAAATCTGACCAGAATAGACTGAAGATATAGTGTTTGATGTGACCTCTGTGTGAGAGTGCAGTCATGGCAATGATTCATAAGCCAGAGTGGCATCTTGGTCCAAATATAAACAAATATACTCTTTTATTGAGTACAGCAGCCCCAGACTGCGATATGAAGTGCAGCATTCTTCCTTATCAAATACCTTAGTGTAGCCGTGATCGCAATGTGTGTGTGTGGTTGTGTTTGTGTTCATCTCGACACGTCCTCACCCTCAAAATGTATCATTCAGCTGATATATAAACTTTAGAAAAGCTTCAGATGTGCTTGCACAGTAGCTTCAGATACGTAAATGTTTTTTTTTATTCTGTCAATGCTGTGAATGATTTTTATTGTTGAACAAGCTTTAATAAGTACTTCATAATACTATAAACACGAGAGTACAGACATAAGTTACACCATGTTTAAAAATGGGTTTTTAAAACACTTTATAAAAGTTATGCTTCAGCATTAAATAATCCAAACACTTCCTTTAAACTACATGGTTTTAAACCATGTGTGTGTTAAAACCATGTTTTAACACACACATGGTTTGTGTGTGTTAAAACATGCCACCATGTTTTAAAGTTTGTTGTTTGTTTTTAGTGCCATTAAGTACAGATTGAAATGTTAGGTTGAAATAAACTTATACAAGACTTCAACTTTTAGAAACTGACATTAAAATGCACCTTTGAAACAACTAGTCTTTAATGTAGACCTCTGCCAGCAAACAATGAGGGCTCACCGTGGCACAAAATTAGAAAAGCATGCTATTAGTGCCTGGCATCTACAGAGCTCAGCTGTCAGCTAGGTGAGGGCGGCGTGAGGTGTGCCTTGTGCAATGCAATCACATGAAAATAAATGGGTCATGGGTTGAGGGCAAATCAAAAATGGATTGTGCAGCATTGTCAGGTGGACTTGGGGGGGGGGGGGGGGGGGGGGGGGGGGGGGGTCTATTTTAACAAAGCCATCCACTCGATACTTTGGTCACGTAAATCTTTGAGTAATAACCATAAAGTGCTTTTCCTTTCCTCAGCACACCGCTACCTTTTCTGATTTCCCGTCAAGGCCGAGGTAAGTTTCATATAGTAATAAAAAGATATTTAACACAGATATTAAATGAGATTATTTTGACCTAACAATGCTAGATTAACAGATGGCTCATTAAAAGATGATTCAGTGGACCACAGCTATTAATCTATAGTTAAAAATAAAGTTTTTTCCATTGTTTTTTTTTTGTTTTTTTTAACAATGACAGTAAAGGTCTATTCTGTTTTATTTTCTGGGTTGTTAAAATACCTGCATTTAAAGCCCTTTGGCTGTCTCAATCGAGCTGAGTCTTGTTTGAACTCGGGGGTAGAGGAATACTGCATATCTGCATGCCCCTGACAGTGATACTGCAGCCGGTATTTATGTGACAGGATCACAGCTATGTGGCTACTTTTGTCAAGGTCCTAAAACTTTTTGAACTTGGCAGCCCAGCTTTTACTCCCACATCATCTCAGGCTTCTTAATGATGTCTTGATCCTTTGAGTGAGGAGATGTAATCTGAGGCTGAAACTGCCCGACAACATTTTGGCTCTGGTAACAACACGCTTGATGCTTCACTGCAGTTAAAAGCTGATGTAAAAAGTGACGATAGTTTGCTCATATGAACGGGTAACCTTCTGGCTAAGGCTGAAGGCTTCCTTAAACCGTTTCTGACTTTGCTTGTTGACCTTGACGTTCACCCTCTCTTAGACTGGTTTATTTTAAACTGGATAATGTTGTAAAGTGAGGAGAGCTTTTTATTTTTAGAACTACAACTGTTTGTCATGATTAAATTAGTTTTAATACAATGTAAGTTTTTGAAGGTAAAGATCCAGAGAAAAGAAAATGATATGAGACAAGCCTACATAAAATGAAGACATATATATTATAGACAGATTATTCAAAGACATAAGATTTGGTGTCAGAGAAACAAAATGAACAACCTTCTAAGAAAATGTGCCACAACATGAATCTGGATGAGATCTACTGGTGTCTGCTGGTACGGTGTTGTTCCACTTTCTCTGCTGCCAAACTTTTTGTAGCTTGGCTGTCTCTCGCATTATCAAGGCCACAGCAGCTGATGGGACACACTGCAATGTGGCCAAATATAGCTGTGCAACAGGCAACTCCTGGGAAGAAAGCTGAAATCTATCTGAAAGCCCCTGAGAGCTATTAGACTAAATAAATCTGTTTAGCAGATCTCTAATTCCCTAATCTTATTATGAACAGAGAATACAAGGAATACTAATAATGTGTGCTTTTTAAAAAATTATTATTATCTATTAGTTTTCACAACAAATAAGAAAATAGTTGCTAGTTACAACTTCCCAAAGTACAAGATTATATATTCCAGTATTTTTTTTTTTTTCTTTGACTACAAGTCCACACCAATACTGTAACTAAAAGTTGGCCTACAGGTCTCAAAAGCCTTAATGATGCATTCTTTTTAATGACCAGCAGGGGGCAATTCTAAAAAGAGGTTTCAAAATGAATTCAAGCTGTTTTGAAGTCTATGGGAAAATAACCCTTGAGCTTATGTGACTCAGTAAATCCCTCATAGGTTTATGGTCTCACTCACTAGTTTTATATTTTTAAATACTTTTTTAAAAAAAAATACAAAATTCTGTTCATTTGTCAATTATGGTCACACTTGCAAGTTGCTTTTCTATGCGTATGCACTGTGATTAACTTCGTACTCTGCACCACCCTTTGCTCTTAATATGCGGTTAAAAAAAATAAGACCATGGGACGCAGCCTTCAAAATCCTGGGAATGAGGTGATGACGTCACCTGGATTATAAATGTAGTCTGCATCCAAAACTCCCCAAAATATTCATTTTACACAAAGATATTTTCACAGCATCAGATTCAAAGCATTTAACTTTTGAAATATTTGATTGAACATTAATTTCAACTAACCTGAAAACCTGAGATACTATATCTGTGACACTAGGTACTAAAAAATTACATTTTCTTCCAAAGGCACAATAAGCTGCAGCAATGTCTGAGGGGTGAGTATTGTCCTAGTATAATTTGTTCAATGTGTTCAATTCACCTATTTTGAAAAAAACTTTTCTCGTGTAAAAAAATAAAATAAAACAAGTGATCTGTGT
>VURO01006504.1:19915-30440 GCA_015108175.1 Pelvicachromis taeniatus
TCATACCACCTTGTTGATAATGAAGACCGGTGAGTGAAAATGTTGTCAATGTTCACAACGATAAATTAATCACTAATCCAGATTCAATCCAGACGTTTTATACACCTCATATGATATTTATTAACTACATTGATAAATCTCCTTTGGTTTTAGACCAAGAGAAAGCGAAAGTTTGCCGCTACACGCCGACTCCTTTTGAAAGTAGGTCTTACAGATTCAAAGGAACTTGTTGTTGTGTTTGGTTTGTTATTATCATTTTAATTGTTTATAGTTATCAAAAGATCTATTCATCAGCAGTAGTTGATGTTCTAAAGAGTGATTGAAGCCTTATTATATTTTAGGCCAAACTGCTGAAAAAGGCCGCTGCTATGCTGGTGGCAGAAGGTGAAGAGAAAGAAAGGGAGAAAGAAAGAGTTGTGAACGAGTCATACCCTCCCTTGCAGCTGTCAGGACTGTCAGTACAGGAGCTCCAGGTAATGGCCAAACAAATTTTAAATTATTGGTAAATCTTTTTTTTTAAACTTAATTTTGACATCTCTCTTTTCCTTCTGTACAGGAACTTTGCAAAGAATTACACAGTAAAATCGACGTGGTGGACGAAGCACGTTATGATATGGAGGTCAAAGCAGGCAAGAACGAAAAAGAGGTACAAACATTTTGAATCATGGTGTAAAAGTACGTTTTGTATACTCCTGCGTGTAAAAAAAAAAAAAAAAAGGTGGTAAAATGCTGCCCCTAGTGGTGAATGGGTTGTTTAAAACCTACAGTGGTTAATGACAGAAGGCACTTTCATTGTCAGAATGTAAACGTCATACACACGTTTGATGTTTGCTGCACAGATTATATCACTCAGTCAGAAGATCATTGAGCTGAAGGGTATAAAGAAGCCCAACTTGAAAAGGGTCAAGAAAACAACAGACGATATGCTGGGTGCATACACCGAGACCTCCAGACTAACAAAGGCTGATTTCAAAGCCAACCTTAAGACAGTAAAGAAAGAAGAGGAAAAGGTAAAAACTTCAAAATGGCCACAAATGAAAAACTACATTAATGAGCAATTTAAAATCTGTGTATTCTTATTTGAATTATTGTTATTATTTTTTTAAACAGAGGGAAGAAGTGACGGACTGGCGGAAGAATGTGGAAGCCATGTCTGGCATGGAAGGCAGAAAGAAGATGTTTAATGCTGGACAATAAAAATTTGCTCATGTTAAAAATAAAGCTATATTAGCAACACATCGTGCTAAAGTAAAGCTTGAGTTTGCGTTGCATAAGCTGAAGTGAGTGAGCTTTGAATGCGAGTGAATAAAAACTTGTCATCATGACTTAATGTACACTTGTAAGTAGTAATAGTAGTAATTCTAATATTTGCACATTTAAACTGCACTAAAGAAAATCCAGATTAGCTTGATTTTGATTTTTCCTTTCAAAGTGTTTTTAATTGTATATTGCTATTTCAAAATCTGCAATATGTGTGATGCCAGTTAAACAAATGTGCCTGTATAAGTGATTCGGTCTTTTTTAAAATAGATTTTAATTTAGCTTTTTTCCCAGAAACACTGATAATAATGATGTATTGCAGTACTGTGCAAAAGTCTTGAGCCAACCCTAATTTTTTTTATATTTTTGCCTGGAAAATGGAACATCGGTTAATTATTAACTGCCTCTCGCCCCAAAACGGCTTGGATAGACTCCAGCGCCCCTGCGACCCTGAAAAAGTTTTGGTATTGTAGTATTATTTTGATGTTGGCTCATCTTAACACGTTCTGTTAAGATGATCCCGAACACCTTCAACACTGTTGACGTCCAGCCTCTGGGGAGGCCAGTCCACGACTGATAGTGTTCCACTGTGTGTTTTTCTACTGCATTGGTAGTGTGTTGGGGATCATTAAAGCCATTGACAGTCAGATGCCTTTTAGAAAGAAACTAAGCATTTGTATAGCGCTTTTCTTAGTCATTAAGGACCCAAAGCGCTTTACACTACATTCAGTCATTCATACACTGGCGATGGCAAGCTACATTGTAGCCACAGTGCCCTGGGGCGCACTGGCAGAGGACACAGGCACAGGCGCCACCGGGCCCTCTGACCATCACCACTAGGCAAACATGGGGTTAGTATCTTGCCCAAGGATACTTGGCATGTAGACTGGAGGAGCCTAGGATCGAACCACCAACCTTCTACCTGATGGTGACCTGCTCTACCATCTGAGCTACAGCCACCATTATAGTAGTAGTGGTGGCCGCATGGTGGCATGGTTAATCTGATGGTACAAGCTCTTCATCACCAGTGCCTTAAATGCATCCCCAAACCATGACAGAGCCTCCACACCCTAACCCTTTCTGCTGATTGTCAGTCCAGTTCTTGTGCAGTTTGGCATGCCTCAGCCTTTTCTCCCTATTTCACTTCCTTAAGAATTGCTTTTTGACAACCTCCATTCAGCTGATGTATCTTTCTGGTCCTGTGTCAGGTCTTTGTTGGATTTTTTTCTATTTTATAAGGACATGACTTTCATGTGTCACCTACTCTAGTGTTTAAGCCTGCCACTCCCCCTTTTGTCCGCCACATGTCCAATTTCCTTTTTATTTTTAATGCATTTTTAAGGCACACTGCATCATGCTGGGATATAACAAGTTTTCAGCTAATACATTTTGGGAATCACTTTGCTGGTGCAAAAATACTACAACACCTGTGAAATGTGTTATCTTTAGCAGGTTTTGTAGATTCAACTAAAGAAATGTGAGCAGATGTTTCTCTGACAGGCTGCTAAGCTGTCTGTCATCTCTAGACACAACGTTGGTTTGTCCCTTGAGTTAATTACCTGATATATACTTGAATGATTAATGATTACCAAAGAAATAAGCAAACAAACAAACATTCTTCTGAAAATGTCCTTGACTGAGTGAAAAAGCAGCCAAAATCCAAAGAAACACTTTGACAGAGCTTCAGAAAGCCCAGAGAACTACTGCTCGACCACTTTTGAAGGCTCGTTGGAAGCAAAATGCAAAAAAAAACAATGCACAGCAGTGTAGATTAACCAGTATTCATCAGTGATAATGGCTCAGTGTTGAACATTTTTCTGAGTAAACTGCTGGGGGATAGAAGTGTAATGATATGTAATATACTGACTGTCAGAATAGAGGAGGCTATTTTGGTTGGCCACTCAGAGAAGGCAATAGCAGTCATTAAATTTGACTTGAGTTTTCTTAGTCGTTTAAAGACAGAGACTGATCACACCAACTGGGTGTTCTGCAGAGACAAAAAAAAGAAGGTATGTTTATATGTGTGTATGAGTGATGATAGTGTGTGTTAAGGTTGTCTATTTTTATAACAATGTAATTATTGACAGGCTTTATTAGATTATGTCACACACAAAGCTATCATGACAAAATGTATCATAAATGTAGTATTTCATAAAAGTTCAATATTTATAAGAATATTGGCCACATTTATATCTATTTTTTGGTCATATCAATGTGTCTTTTATTCATTTGTGGTACTTAATAGCAATTATATAAATATTCTATCTTTTTTGACATTAAATTAAACCAATTTAAAGATTTATATTTTTATTCTGATCTGGGTTTTATCAAAGTGGACTAAAAAAGGGATATCATTCAAAGTATCCGCGACCCTCAAGCATGCAGTGTTGGTTATCTGAAACTTTGAACTTTCATAACATTTATATTAAAAAAACAAACAAATCCAAAGTCTGGAATACTTTGACTTGTCTCAGTCAAAAAGATGTGAGAGTATGTGAAGAAGTAGAATAACCAGACAAGTGAAAATAGTTTGCAAAATTGAACAATAGCCTAAATACCTGTTTAAAAGTTATAATACCGTGATCATGCATTCATACGCTGCTAATAATGTTACTCTTACAACCACTTTACCAAAAAATATAGTTTCTGACATCAGCATTGATTGTTTTACAGACAAAAGTCAACCATGGCTGAAGCGTAAGTGATATATGTATATAAAGGCGTTTTGAAAAATATATTTTTAACGTGTTGAAACAAACTCTTATCTTGTTTCTTTTCCTTTTCCACACCATTATATCCACCGCAGACCTGTGAGTTCTTCTAAGTTCTTAACTTCTCCAAAGAAGTTAAACATTTGTGTAACATTGTTATTTACAAAATGTATTTTCATCTACTTTTTATTTGTAGAGAAAATCAAAGATCTCTGCATCCCGCAGACTGGCCCTCAAGGTATTTTCTTCTTTGTTTTTACTAAAGCACATCAAATATGCATAGCAAAACAGGAAAACTGTTGATTCGGAAGTCCATATTGTCAGTTATTCAAGTCATTAGCACCATTCTTACATTTTCTACAACTTAGACCAAGCTGCTGAAAACGGCAACTGTGATGTTGGAGGAGGAAAAGGAGCAAAAGAAGCTGAAGAGAGAGACGACTTTGAGGGAGAGAGTCCCTCCACTTCAGCTGTGTGGTTTGTCTCTGCAGGACCTTCAGGTATGTGCAGGTCCCTGCAGAAGCACCACTGAAATAACATAGTGGAAATGCCCCACACATAAGTAGCTCTCTAATGTGTACAGATGCCATGCATATTCACCATTTTCATGGGTGCATTAGACGATAGGTGTGCTGTTTTCTCAGTCTTATTTTTGGTCATTTATGACACTGGAATGTGCAGGAACCTTTTTTGTTCATTCTCTTCTGTTCAACCATTTGATATTATTCTGTTTATGTAGGCTCTGTGCAAAGAACCGCACCAAAAGATTGATGTGGTAGATGAAGAACGGTATGACACTGAAGCGAAAGTGGCCAAAAACAACAAGGAGGTTTGTATTTCAAAGTATTTCATTCTTTTTTTTACATTTTTTTTTCATATTTTATTGTTATTTAGAAACAGGTTCTGCGCAACAGCATAGTTCATTCTTCTCATTTGAACTGTTTCCCGCAGATTGAAAATCTTTCTCAAAAGGTCTTTGAGTTAAAGGGTAAAATGAAGCGGCCTGCTCTCAAGAGGGTGAAGATCTCAGCTGACGCCATGCTGGGTGCTCTGCTGGGGGCCAAGGTCAAAGAGTCTGTGGACTTTAAGGCAAACCTGAAGACAGTGAAGAAAGAGGAGGAGAAGGTAAGTGCCACAGCTAATGTATTAAGATCATTTCAGGTAACATGACCCCTTGGCTTAAAGTGTTTAATCTGAAATTATGGTTAAATTTGAGTTACAACAACTTGATAGTATTGCACAAACGATTACAGGGTTATTTTTCTTCCTGTGAACAGAAAGAGGAGGTGACTGACTGGCGTAAGAATGTGGAGGCCATGTCTGGTATGGAGGGCAGGAAGAAGCTGTTTGATGGCGGACAATAGATTCACATTTTGGACAACACTGAAAATTAAATCTTAATGTGACGATGCACAATGAGTAGCTAAAATGTGTATGTGTGAGTGTGTTAAAAGACTGGTAAAAAATATTAATCGGAGTGAAAACTTATGTTTTGCAAATACACAAATTGTACATTCACCACAGTCAGTAAACAGCAGAATTTGCTTTAATTCTTTATCTTGAAATGTCTGCAAAAAAGACCATAATGATAATACTACTACTACTACTATTAATAATAATAAACTTCTGATACAGAAAACTGCCACTGTACTTTTTCTTTTACATCTTTTACATCTTTTTTTAAAGCCACAGATATTGTTATAGCACATATCATATCCACACATCAGCACCATCAGAGTTGGGGGGGGAAAAAAGTCATTCTCACTGAGTGAGAGAATGGAGAAACATGAGAACGCTTTTAATTCTGATTTTTAAATATTTCATTCAAATATTACACAAAAAATTGATTCTGGCGACAGCACCGTGACGATAACGGAATACATTTTATATTTGCAAGATAAAAAAACAGGCAGAATTGCAACTTTCCCTAACTCGACAGAAATGTATGTAGTAAATGCTGGATCGATTGTTGTTGATTAATTGGTCCATGATGGCAAAGATGCATAAAACATATTAAATGAAAACTTAAATTGACAGTGGGAGGATTATTTTTATAAACTTCAACAAAACATCTAACCAAAGGGGTTATTTTAATTGTCACTTTTTACAACTAATGCACTGAGACCAAATAAACATTTGAAGCCTGGCAAAGATGGCAGCAATTTATGCGACAAGCATACTCTCTGCTAGCCTGATAGTCACATCATTAGAAAGTGGAAGTACAGGAGGTCCAAATGTAGACATAAATGTCAAAGCTTTTGTTCTGCTCTGCTAGGCAGAGAGAGTTTAAAGAAAATATCCCACTGATCACATTATATGAAGTGCAGGATGAAGGATTTTGAAGTGTTTCTGTGCTAATGACCACTTTGAACTTTTCTCACCTTCAGTGTTCCGCTAAATCAGCGAGTACTTCAAAACAAATATTAAGAGTCTAAATATAGCATTTAGCTATCTCAGATTTGCACTTCAGCACTTACTTAATTGTTTGCTGTCTACCAATCCTTGTGTGAAGTCTACACTGGCTCAGTTTACCATCAGCCCTGAGGAGCACCTGTCCTCGTTTCTCTATTCCCCTAAATAAAGCAGGACAAATCTCTGGCTTTGTTCTAACTCCAAAGCTGTTCCTGTAATGTGCTAACAGCCGACAACATGCAGATGATGTGCACTAAATAGACTATTTTTGACTTTTTTTAATGAGATTTTAAAGCTATGGAAATCTATTTTAGGTTGTGGTACTATAGACGGACACGGTAGTTTGATGAATAAAGCTGTAGAGCAAATACAGGATGACACTCTTAGTTGACTTCTCCCTGCTATTTGACTTCTTAACAGCTCGAGCTGATCTGACTCTGGTATAATGTGAATGTGACCTTACATAAGTTTAATAACTTCTTGAAATACTTCCTGTCACATCCACTAACAGGTGGACACCCAAAATTGTAAGCCAAGAAATTAAGTTTAATTGTCTTCTATTTGAAAATTGTGGCGATGCATTGCACAACAGTAAATTCTTCTCTTGGTGAACAAATAGTAGCAGCAGCACAGACAGAACTCTATTTTAGACACTCATGCACATTTAGTACAACACTACAAAATGGATCGACTACTTGTCAAATAGTCATTATTGCCTGTCTGTCTTACTCACTGACTCATGCATGCAGTTTTGAGGTGCATGGAAGCAAGCTGCCTGGCATCACATAGGGACAGTTTACTAATCAATATCCAGTGCTGCACACACACTGTCACTGCTACTACTGTCACTAACATAGAGCAGTGTTAGTCCTTTCATAATGTTATCCATTAAGAGCAAACTGAACATTGTTGTCTTCCATGCATCTCTGTCATGTATGTTTTTTACTTTAATTTAGCTGAAATATATATTTTGATTTGTAGTTACCGTATTTTCCGGTCTACAAAGCGCACCTAAATATTAGCCACACAAATTGAAATTATGAAAAAATCATATTTTGTTCATACATTAGCCGCCCCAGACTAAAAGCCGCAGGTGCGCTAGCGGGCTAGTAGCGCTAGCGAGCGAGCGGGCTAGTAGCGCTAGCGAGCGAGCGGGCTAGTAGCGCTAGCGAGCGAGCGGGCTAGTAGCGCGAGCGAGCAAGCGGGCTAGTAGCGCTAGCTAGCGAGCGGGCTAGTAGCGCTAGCGAGCGAGCGGGCTAGTAGCGCTAGCGAGCGAGCGGGCTAGTAGCGCTAGCGAGCGAGCGGGCTAGTAGCGCTAGCTAGCGAGCGGGCTAGTAGCGCTAGCTAGCGAGCGGGCTAGTAGCGCTAGCTAGCGAGCGGGCTAGTAGCGCTAGCTAGCGAGAGCCCCGCAAAGTGGGCCGCGCCCGACCCACCCAGCCCTTAGAGCCAATCCTTATCCCGAAGTTATGGATCTGACTTGCCGACTTCCCTTAGCTGCCTTGTTCTAACATGCCAGAGGCTGTTCACCTTGGAGACCTGCTGCAGATATGGGTACAGGGCCAGCAAGAGCCACCTTGCTAATCTAGTCTCTTTTTCGCGCTAATTCGTACGGCGATCACATGCCTTTCCGCCAGGCAAAATGGCGGAACAAACCAAAACAAATTCTCTTACGATGTCACAAAAATCATGAAAAAGCCTCAGAAAAGCCGCACCGGACAATAAGCTTTAGGTTCAAAGCTTGTTCAAAAAGTAGCGGCTTATAGTCCGGAATTTACGGTACTTTTATTTCATTACGTTTGCTAATTTTAGAATATTAGGTGTTATATTTTATGTTATCTAACTTACAACGGGCAATGAACATAGAGTAACGTAGGTCAACTATGACAGACTTTTATCCGCCTCTATATTACAACAGAGAAACAGAATAATAGAAAGCTCTGAGTAAAACAATCATTGGCCTGCTTTAACAGGACAATTATTGTGTGGAGTGGGTATATACATGGAAGTCACATCATCAATACTCAGCATACAGCCAAGCTGTGCTAAACATGCAGAGAATTTTACTATGTTTGTATCCATCAAGCAGAATATATTTGAAAAATCCCAGCATCACACTTGTAAATATTGTTATTTAAAGTATTTACAAAATATTGTTTGAATTCTGTTGATATTCATTACATAAAACATTTTAATAAAATAATATAATATGTGTATAGTATCCTATAATGTGAGAAAATTCATGCTGGGTGTATGAATCATATTTAAGAATTATATTGAGTCCTCCTAGGGTTCTTGCGCTCTGGATGTCTGGGGCCTGGATCTCCTCCGGGCCTGCTGCATGCCATGGGGGACGGGACTATGGCTCCTCACACCCTCTGACAGATCGTTACATGGAGAAGCCTTTTTACATGCAAGCACGCACATCCACACCGGTGTGCACACAGGTGTACACACGAGCATTCAGCGATGCAAACTACACCTTTCTTGGCTGCTGTCCTGGAGCGCTGTCAGTCCTGCGTGCTGCACAATAACATTCAATACTTAGCATCCACTATTAACCTAGGTTATTACTGTGGTCCCCATACTGTGCTGTTCTATGTTGCTTTTGCTTGTTTGCTTTTGCTTGGTTTTTTTTCTGTCTGTTTGTCTCAACAGGTGATTTTTTTGTCCTCCCTCACTGTCCCTCGTCCCCTCTGTTTTTCTCTCCCTCCCTTTCTTTCTCTCTCTTTCTCCTTTTCCTATCCCATAATCATGTCTGTCCCATGTATAACAACTGAAAATAACATAAATAAATAAATAATAACAAAGGTCAATCAAATGGATCAGTATGGCAAGGCCGCGATGGTCCATTTGGTAAAATAAATCCGTTGGGCGTCTATCTTGGCCTTCAGACAATAATTCTGATAGCTAATGATCCAAACGGGACAGGCCAAAAAAAAAAGAATTATATTTAATATTTTAAATAAGAAACGCATCATTCTTGATGCATTTTTCCCATTCAGATTATATTGTTAGCAGGGTGGAAATTATCAAATGATGTCTTTTTTTTCTCCTTCAAAAAATTATTTTTTTTGAAACCATCAACAAGGACAATAGCAAGAAAATGTTTTTGAAATGTTTTTAAGGTTAAACTTTAAAGTTATTCTATTATGAAGGCAAAATTAATAAATGCTACCTTCAAGTGGCAGCTTGTCTCTAACAACTTAACATTATATAATAGAAGCATAAAGCCTTTTTTAAAAAAAAAACTTGGTCCTGGCTTCATAGGTTCCAGTACGACTTAACATAAAGCAATATTCTCTATATTCACTTTCCTTGAATTCTGGTTTATGTCTTCATTGTGTTCTTATAAAAGCAGTCAAAAGTAGTGTTTTGAGAGCGGTGAGACTGAAACAAAACTGTAATGCTGCAGGTTTACAGCCTGTAGTTAAACAATAAGAAACAACAGATTCTGTGAAACTGGGATTAGCTACTGATTCATAACATTTTGTAAATTTATAATCCTGAGCAAATGTTTTCATTGGTGACATAAAATATCATTGCTGTTCCAACTATTCTCTCCCAGAGTTTGGAATAGCATCGCACAGTGTCTCTATTTATTTTGGCTTCGGTACTTTTAAAAATTGTGGTGTGCAAAATCAACAGGAAGCTGGGAGCTAATAGGAAACAATTTGGCTATGAGATTGTGGCCTTTTCCTCAGTAACCCATGGGAATTTTAAGTGTGACTCAGAGGTTACATTATTCAGCTGGTTTAACTCAAGATACAACAAAGCTGTATATTATGGACAGTTCATTAGTTTGGAGCCAAACAGCTATTATTCTGATATAATGACATTCTAAATAATTGATATTCAGAGACATTGTAGACTCTAAATTATAGTTGGAACAATAATAAATTGAATACATGTCAAAAATGGGACGTTGTGCAATCGTGAGGTTGACTGGCAGTAAAAGACATTGTTTCCTAACCACAAATTAATCTGTTAAAGTCACAATTAAAATAGTTTTTGCTGGATGTTCTTTACTTATGTACTTATTAGTGTGTGTGTGTGTGTGTGTGTGTGTGTGTGTGTGTGTGTGTGTGTGTGTGTGTGTGTGTGTGTGTGTGTGTGTGTGTGTGTGTGTGTGTGTGTGTGTGTGT
>VURO01006504.1:30460-41536 GCA_015108175.1 Pelvicachromis taeniatus
TTTTTTTTATGGATATTTTTTTTTTTTTATTTTGTGTGTGTGTGTGTGTGTGTGTGTGTGTGTGTGTGTGTGTGTGTGTGTGTGTGTGTGTGTGTGTGTGTGTGTGTGTGTGTGTGTGTGTGTGTGCGCGCTAAAAAAGTTAAAACAAAGACTTTTACAACCAAGTGACTCCTGAAATAACAACACTTGCTGACTGGGGACTTTTTTAAACTTAGTTAAAATTTTTCATCAGTTAAAAAAAATGATCAGCTAACATCATTATTAACACCTTACTAATATTATGGTGCTCTGACCTGTCAGGGCATGGACACAATACCACTAGAGTATCCTGCGTTGCCTGGAACCAAGACACTTGCAGTGGTTCCTTTGGATTGGCTTAAGTTTGAATAATAATAATAATAATAATAATAATAATAGATTTTATTTTAAAAGCCCCTTTCAAGACATCCAAGAACACTTAACAATACAATAAGGAACATAATAGAACAATGACAAAATGAAAAACAATAAAGAACAAAAAAGTACAAGATAAAATAAACAAACAATGGGTTCACAGTGAATATGCAGATTTGAACAGATGGGTTTTGAGTTGGGATTTAAACTGGGGGAGAGAACCAATGTTTCTTATATCTGGGGGGAGAAAGTTCAACAGCCTGGGTGCAGAGCAGCTGAAAGCTCTGCTTCCAATGGTGGTGAGGCGGAAAGAAGGCACAGCAAGCTGAATAGAAGAAGAAGATTGAAGTGAGCGGGCAGAAGAAGTAGTGCTTAACAGGTCAGAAAGATAAGGAGGAGCGAGGTTATGAATGGCCTTGAAGGTGAGCAGAAGAAGTTTGTATATTATCCAAAATTTCACTGGGAGCCAGTGAAGTTCCTGAAGAACAGGGGTGATGTGCTGGTGGGAGGGGGTTCTGGTAATAATGCAAGCAGTGGAGTTTTGAACCAGCTGAAGCTTATGGAGGGATTTTTGGGGGAGACCATGCAAGAGAGAATTACAATAGTCAATGCGGGAGGTAACAAGACTATGAACAAGAATGGACGTAGACTGAATGGAAAGAGAATCTGTTAATGTTTCATAGATGGAAATAAACAGAATGGGTGAGATTATTGATGTGAGATTTGTAGTATAGTGAACTGTCTAGGATGACACCAAGGCTCTTAACCTGAGGTGAAGGGAAAACTGTGGAGTTATCAATAGCGTGTGAGAAATGATTTGCTTTCAAAAGGTTAGATTTAGTGCCAATAAGGAGGACTTCAGTCTTATTCTCATTGAGCTTTAGAAAATTAGAGCTGAACCAGGATTTTAATTTGAATAGGCATTCTGTAAGAGAAGAAGGTGGGAGGGAGGAATCAAGCCTGCAAGAGAGATATAACTGCATGCAGTGAAAGTGAAGATCAAATTTGCCAAAAATGGTACCAAGAGGGAGGATGTATGTTATGAAGAGAAGAGGGCCTAAGACTGAACCCTGGGGTACACCAGAAGTGACCAGGAGAGCAGAATGATTTAAGTTGAATAAACTGGGAGCAGTCAAGGAGATATGATTGGAACCAGGCTACGGGTGTGTTGGAGAGGCCAACAGAGGAAAGTCTGTTTACAAGTTTTGAGTGAAAGATGGTGTCGAAAGCTGAACTCAGATCCAAAAGGACGAGAATGTTGAGAAGGCCAGAGTCAGCTCCTAGTAAAAGAGCATTAGTGACTTTAAGTAAAGCAGTTTCTGTACTGTGACATGAGCAAAAACCAGATTGAAATCTCTCATAGATATTATTATTAACCAGGTGTGAATGAAGTTGAGCTGCAACTGTTTTTCTGAGTATATTAGAAATGAAGGGTAGATTAGAAATCGAACAGAGGTTGTTAAAAGTTGTTAGGATCCAAGGAAGGTTTTGTCAGTATAGGAGTGACTGAAGCAATCTTGAATAAGGAGGGAACAATACCGGAGGTGAGTGAAGAGTGAATGATAGCAGAGATGAGTGGGAGTAAGGAAGAGAGGCAGCCCTGTAGGCATAGGATCAAGATGACATGTGGCAGGCTTTGATTTACATACTGTATAAACTCAGAAATATCAGATATATCAAGAAGATTAAATGTGGAAAAGGGCTCAAAATGGAGAAAAGGTTCTGAAGAGGGGGTAGACACAATTAGAACTGAGTTGCTGGTGAATGTCATTAGTTTTTGTAGTGAAGTACAGCATCAAGGAGTTACAGGTTTCAGATGAATAGAAGTGTGGTGGTAAAGCATTGGGGGTGGGGTTGAAGAAGTTTGTTGAGAAGCGAAAACAGAATCCTGGCGTTTCCCTCATAAGAACTGATAATACCTGAGTAGAAGCTTTGTGTGGCCTGGTTGATGGAATCTTTATACTGGAGTACATGACATTTATAGATTTCAGCATCAAGAAGTGTGCCCTGGCAGATCTTGTAGATATTCATTTGGTTTGGGATCTGAAGAATGTGGAGGCCAGACTCAGTGCCTGGGTTCTTTGTGTTTCTACTCCTATTTTTGCCATGCGTAGGGATGCATTGCCCTGCTGTAGAAGAATGCTAACTCATGTTAAGTTGATAGTAGAGGTCAAGGTAACAACCACGCGAAAGCCAAAACCAAAGTTCACCTCGCATTGGTTTTGATGTTCAGACTGTTGTTTTAAGGTAGTAGTTTATTGTAACATAATGCTGAATTGAATATCCTTAAATCATATTTTTTTCCTATAATTTTCTATTGACTGCTGTGTATTAATGATCGTGACCGTTTACAGCAGTTCTTCTCTGCAGCCTTGTGATGGCAGCATAATTCTTTACGAAACCTTCACAATGCCTTGAGCTTCAGAATAGGGTGCAGGTTCTGGAGAAATGCTGCTTGTCCCTCATAAACTGCCACCTGCTAGTGACTTAGCTGTTACTATGAGAGACCATGTCATTTAATAGATGATCAAAATGTATTAGTTGTTAAAGACATCTTAAAACATGCAAAAGTATCATTGTTTTGTTTGTTAATGCTTTTGCAGGGGTTGTAAAGTTATATGCCTTTGGTTTGGTTATATGCCTGGCATTCTCATTTTAACCTGTTTAACTGAATGTCCACTTTGGATTGGAAATGGGATCAACTGTAACTAAACACATATAACAGTGGACTAAAGCTCCTTCAAGCTTCAGTCTCCTCCTTAGCATGTAGCCACTAAGGAAATCACAGACGGACAAACCCTGCAAGAACTTTCACACCTCTTACATATGTTATATGAGAAACGTAGTGCAAGAATGGAGTGGACTGAGGATCTATTTTAGTGAGCCACTCACATGAGCACTGGAATCTATATATCTACCCTCTTTCTTTCCTTCTCGTCTCAGGAAAAGACGCCTGCGAGTGTTTGTCACCTACCCTAGAAGGTAAGGATTTTATTTTGAAATACGGGAGAATCAAAAGATGAGGAAACAAATGTGTCGCAACATACTCAAACTGTTCTTTGTCATTGTGAATTTATCAGTATTTTTAAAAATGGATAGAATCGTTTTTACTCTAAAACAGTATTAATGTTATGTTATGATATTATGTTGTCATTTACTAAAACCAGGTTTCATATTTTTTATTAAAAAGGTAAATATATAAATACGAGTCAAAGTGGGGACTTTTTTTTTTCTAAAGCCAAGATCTGTGGCTTCTCACAAATGTCTGAGCTGAAGTTATGACTAACACACAACAGTGTCCACTTGATTTATGTGTTTTACTTTTACAAATCTTCTCCTCTTTAGTCTTTGTGTATGTTTCTTGTTTTCAGTAATAACTTGCCAGGTTATTGTAACCTTTTTTGGATTTGTTTGAGTGAGGATTTTTTTAAGTCACAGGTTTGACCTTTTGACAATGTCATACACCGTTTATGTCGCCTTCTATGTATACCCAACCCACGGTAGTTACAACAGTCAATCGGCTGAAATGTGGAAAGTATTTTTCTAAAAAAGAAAGTACAGATGCTCTTCTAATTTTGTTTTTGTTATATTTGTAGATTAAACAAGGGGGAACTACAAGACTGCAACCATGTCTGAAGCGTATGTATAACCTTTAAATCTCAATACACGTTAGCATTTCCTAGGTGAGATTTTAACAATCTAACCAAAGCATCTCTTCTCCACCTTCTTGCATCCTTGCTCCAAACTGCACAGGCCTTCGGTGAGTTGATTTCAGTTGTCAGTAATGTTAGTTGTCAATGAGTTGGCTTAATTACTTGGATTAAATCTAGGAAACAAACCAGCTACGCCTTCAGCACTTTAACCCTATCTTGACTGCTAACATTAATGAGTGAAGTCTCCAATCTAAATATTAAAATTATGTGCACCAAAAAATGTAAAACAAAAACTGCAAAACTGAGTATGTAACAACAACTCATTCAATACATTTCAAGGCCAAATGAATAAAATGAACACTGTCTACTTTTCCAGAAACCAAAGCCAAAAATCACTGCCTCTCGCAGGCTGTTCTTGAAGGTATCGTATGTCTAACTGTCTGTTAATCTTAGGAATTCATATTCTTGAAGTGCTGTAAACCACATACTGTGTGTTTGACTGAGGTGTCATCCTGTATGTGCACCAGACAAAACTGCTAAAGAAGGCCATGACTATGTTGGAGAAGGAACAGCAATTCAAAAAAGATGAACGAGAGAGGATCCTTGCTGAGAGAGTACCAGACCTCAAAATATCCGGTCTGTCTTTGCAGGACCTACAGGTACATGTGTCAAATAACGTGAACTTTTTGGGGGATTTTCGCCATAACAAAAATCGACATAAAATCTTGAAACTATTAAAACTTGGGTCTTTTTTTTTTACCCACCTACTTTGTGTGATATCTGGTCACAAGCAATGAGTGATAATTTATTTGCTATTGTTGGCACACAAATTCAGTTCCTGTGATTATAATTTAGTTTGTGGTACTGAGGGCATTGGAAAATTACATTTTAAAACCTCAACAGCAATTCAAGCAATGCCTCGCTTTAGCAGAAGAATTCACAGACCTCAGTGTCAACAGTTTACCATTATGACCATTAGAAAGTATTCCCAGTGAAAACTACTCACACAGACTTTTTTAATATCAATCTGTGGATTAAACAAACCAACATATTAAAATGGATTTATTTTTTACTGTATTATCAAAGCATTGCACATACATGTGTTCCAGCGGCTCTTTGTATTGTTTCTAGTCAAGTTTTTCCATGAAATTATCAGAAACAATTAGTTTCCAACTTGTTTCCACATCAGGTCTAATACACTTACATTTTCTATTCACAGAATCTTTGCAAGCAACTACATCAGAAGATTGATGTGGTTGATGAGGAGCGCTATGATATTGCTCTTAAGGTGACAAAAAACGACAAGGAAGTAAGTAGTATTTGCAAATAACCAACCACGTATTTGAAGTACAATCTTATAAGATGCATACAGTCAATAAAAATGTCTATAAGTTAATGTTGAGGAGGTTTTTTTTTGTTGTTGTTTTAAAAATCTGTGTTGGGAAAAAAAGATACAGGACCTGTCTCAAAAGATCTTTGAGCTGAAAGGCAAGATGAAGAGACCCAATCTGAGGAGGGTGAGGGTGTCTGCTGATGCAATGCTGGGAGCTCTGCTGGGCTCTAAGGTCAAAGAGTCGGTGGATTTCAAGGCCAACCTCAAGACTGTGAAGAAAGAGGAGGAGAAGGTAAGCGGAGCAAGTGTGATATATATGTTTATTCACACTATTTACTTAGGAGTCCCGAATGTATACAACAATACCAATACACTATTAAAGTATGCCCATATTCTGCCTTTGAAACTAGTGCATGTGAAGTGCTACAAAGTTAAACAGTGTGCTAGGAACTGAGGTTTCGTGCAGTGAAAATAATGACAGACCTGCATTATTTGATATTAAAAAGCACGTATCCCCACCTCAGTATGCATTAGACTGCACTAACTGTACTATCACCCTGCAGAAAGAGGAAGTGACTGACTGGCGTAAGAACGTGGATGCCATGTCTGGTATGGAGGGCAGGAAGAAGCTGTTCAATGCTGGACAGTAGAGTTAAAATGAATATCTGGGTGAAGATGTCTGTCACCAAACAGGTGGAATCAATGAATTGCATTAACTTTATAATGATTAGAATTCTGACACAGCTCATGTTGTGAATATTCTAAAAGGCAGTAGTGACGCATCAGTCGTGTCTTTAGGATAATTGTCTATTAATATAAATATTTTTTGCATAATGAAAAAATGTGCATTTAACATATTGGAGCACTACATTGCTTTTATAGTTTACAGTCTATATTTGCATCTATACAGCATCAATATTGATTGCCCATGTCACTTCAGTAATATTGCCCTGCTTTTTGACTTTATTTATTTTAAAAAATCACCCACATTTACAGAAAACCAGATGAGCATATGACAAGAACTCTTTCATGTGTCCTGCTTATGTTTTGCCCATGTTGTCTGAAAACGCTTGTGCTCTTTTGTTATACCAAACTGATTAAGACCGTGAATGCACATTCCAGGGGCAGCTAATGTTGGCATCAACTGTTCATGAAGTCCTTGTAAATGAATGTGGTATTAATTAAACTAATGAGCAAAGCAGTGTCATAATCAATCAGTTAATAAAATCTCTTTACCATTAATCAGAAATCATTGCTCTCCTTTCAGTACTGTTTAAGAATGAGTCACACTTAGAGTTTGTGTGTTTATCAACATAAACTTCAGAATAGTGAATTGATATCTTAGAAATTTGACTTTGTCCAGTATTTATTGCAGTGTTGAAAACACGTCACGTGCAACTGAGCAGGTTTTCTGGAATTTGCATTAGCCTAAGGTTCTCAAACTCTAATGCTCCTCTCCACGTTCATGCGTCACACCAGACAATTTGCATAAATCATTAACAATGGAAAAGAACACATGATCACATCCAAACTTTATCAAACACTTATTTTGTATTAAAAAAAAAGTTTTTATTCATATGCAATGATGTGCAACAGTTGTTTTTTTGTTATTTCTTTAACTAGTCTTTAGGAACAGTTCCCCAGCTTGAAGGACATTCAAAGCTCTTCTTTGGATGTTGGCTGGCTTTTGATCTGTTCTCTGTCAACAATGTTGCGGCTGTTCTCAATGAGATGCTTTCTCTGTGATATTTTATGGCAGTTTAAAATCTGACGGTACTTTTCTGCATTCATTATTCCTTCAATGTTGCAAAGCTCCCCAACACCACTGGCTGAAATGCAACTGGAAACAATGATAGAGAGTCCACCGCACAGATGGCTGTAGGCACTCACTGTTGTACTTTGCTCCTGACCTTCTCTGTACAGATACATCTCTCAGGTCCTGTGCCAGGTCAGCTACAGAAATGGGAACAAATGCTATGTTTTTCCATCAGACGGGAGGTAATAAAGTGCATAAAAATACTTTTAAAATTGGTTCTTTGCTAAGCTGAATGAATTCTGAAGAGTGCCGTGTTGTACTCTCTGCTCAGACTCAGTCAAATGCAGCAAAACTGTGGAAAGTTCATCATGGTGGAATTGGAAAATTACTAAAGTATACTGCAAAAGCAACTTTTTCCCATTGCAAACAAACTCAATTGTTTAACTGCCATTGAAGAAAATGAAATGAAGGAAATGCATCATGTGGCGATGCCAAGGGCTTCTAGACTTTTTGTTAACTGGTTAAAGTTAGTTAAGGTTTTGTTAAAGCCATTAATCAAAGCCAAAGGTCTGCACATTAAATCACACCTTTACTGTTTAAATTAGAATCTACTGTGGTGGTGTACAGAGGATGCCATATTATAAGTAACTTATGTCACTTCTCTTGGTTTGAACTTCAGCAGGTCATCGTTTACATTTATATACACTGACTTGCTGCCTTCTGATGTGTTGATTAAATATTTGCATTAAAAAGGAGTCAAACATTTATATCTAATGAAGTGGACAGAGAGTGTTAAAGGGCCTATACAACTGTTGATAAGCATTTTGCCACCTTTTATTGAGGAAACAGTTAAGAGTCATTAATTTTCAGGACACGGCGTTTCAGGACACATTTCACTGAGTGTTGTACTCGCATAACTATGCATTTGACAAATAAAGAATCTTGAATTGTTTGATCCCTAAAAGCTAAGTCATTACATTTTGGACCATGAGAGTTGAGATTTGGCTAATATTTCTTGGAAGAATGAATGCAAATCAGCATTCATTCATCATGTACGTTCATTTTTGGACAATTGAACCATTATAAGATACTGTTTCAGGAGTCAAATCGATACCCAAGAAAAACATTTTAAAATGAACAAAATGGAAATGCTGAAAGGACACAAATAAGATGTAACATGACAACAATGAGACCACAAAAGTCACCAAAGAGATGCAAAATGACAGGAAAAGTAACAAAAACTATGTGAAGATATAAAGAAACAACATTGGAACACAAAATTATGACAAAAAAAACAAAAAACAAACATCTAGTGTACAGAGATGTGACCACAGGATGTCAGATAATGAAAAACACCTCTAAGATGCATAAGTGAATGCACAAAATAAATACAAACTGTAACTTCCTCATTGTGGGTGTGTCTGCCTGGGAGGATGAGCAGGGGGGCCTTTCATCCAACTGTGCAGAGGGCCTGGATGTTTCACAGTCTGGCCCTGGCTGCAACCTGCAGAAGACAATTTACACTTCTTAGCAAAATCCAGACTGAACCCTAACAGCTTCCCAGTTTAAGTCATTATTTAGTGGCGTATTTAATTAATTAATTTTGTCCCTACTGGCCCTCCATACCCAGTAGGTTAGCTTACTTTACATAATATTCTAATAGAGCTGGAAGAGCCCGATAGACCAAACAACAACCTCATTGCTAAGTGACAGTTTTTGCTCTTCAATAACTTAAAATTTGTCTTGATTGATTTCATACGGACATCGAAACACATCTACGGTTGTAACACACGCACCGCCTCCTCCCAACTTCTCCATCCACAGTGAACGAGGCCGTCGTTTGCAGCGGCTCCTTATATAGGCATAACGTTCCGCAGTGGTACCGCCCGTGTGCGATATTAGATGTTCCTATTGGACGGCTGGACTGTCAATCAACAACGTCCAGCAGACGCTACCGTGCTTGGCCTGTGGTGTACTGCTTTCAATATTAACGGGTGTGCCAGCTACATTTAGCCGGATATAATATTCTAACGAGGTAAGGCAGCTTTCCGATCAGTTTGGGATTAAAAAAAACCTCAATGTTTACAATTCTGTTTTTAAATATATTTTTCCTCTCTTTATCGCGTTTTAAGCGGCCGTAATACAGGCAGGGTTTGGGCTCCTTTAGGTATCGTCGCCCATCATTTTAGGTTAGCTATAAAGCTTTACAATAACATGACAAAAAATGTGCTTATATGCTGATTAGCTATGGTTAATTGTTGTTTTATCTTCAGCATATAACGAGTGAGGGTTAATGAGTGCATCTGCTGTAGCTAACTACTCTCAGCCGGCTAAAAACAACCTGTGACCTTTTGCTGGCTCTCCCTAAAAGAGGTCTTTGCTCCACAAACGTGTGATTCATTAGGATTTACATCTCAAGCTGGACACGGATCCTGTTCGCGTCTGTGTCAGATCTGCACAATTTACTTGTGCAATCATTCTCTGCATTGCCTCTTTGTTCATTTCTGTAGAATTTGTGCAGGTGCCTGCAGTGAACTCTCCGGATGTCCAAGTACAAACTGTTTCTGCTGAGACATGGAGAAGGGGCCTGGAATAAAGAGAACCGATTCTGCAGCTGGGTGGACCAGAAACTGAGTGAGAATGGGGTGAAGGAGGCGCAGGACTGTGGAAGGCTCTTGAAGGAGCATGGATACAAGTTTGACATCGTGTTCACCTCCATACTTAGCCGCTCGATCCAGACAGCATGGCTGGTGATGGAGGCTATGGGTCAGGAATGGGTCCCTGTTGTCAAGTCCTGGAGGCTTAACGAACGACACTACGGCTCTCTGATTGGGCTCAACCGGGCGGAAATGGCTCAGCAGCATGGAGAGGACAAAGTGAAGCTGTGGAGAAGGAGCTATGACATCACTCCACCCCCGATTGATGAATCCCACCCTTACTTCCATGAAATCTACAACGACCGTAGATACACCACATGTGATGTCCCCAAGGAGAGCCTTCCTCGAGCTGAGAGCCTGAAGGAGGTGTTGGACAGGCTGCTGCCATACTGGGACAGCACTGTGGTGCCAGTGATCGAGAAAGGCAAGACTGTCCTTATTTCTGCTCATGGAAACAGCTGCAGGGCACTCCTGAAACACCTGGAAGGTATGCTACCTTCACCTACCATAAACAATGCTCGCTGAGGCTTTGTTTCTGTAGGGTGAATACATTTACTCTATTTGATATCAGCAGCTGCCTCTGAACACTACAGTCTTCTGCTTCTGGTCATCAGAGTCAATAAATTGGAAAGTGGTCGACCTCTTGTGGAAAGGCCACAGAGTTTGTGTTACATTTGCAGTGACTATGACCTTTTATCGACCTGCTTATACTGCCCACTCTGTAACGTGACACATATTGGGTGTTACCATACCTGTAGATAATTCCACTAAGCACAGAATACATGCAGGCTGGAGCAGACTAATATTACAGCTTTGCTGATTATGATCTCATTGTAGTGCACTGATTCAAACTGAATAACTGCAAACTGTCATTGCTGATGGTTGTGAATGGCTTGCATTGCAATGTTACTCCTTCTTTCTCCAGGTATATCAGATGAGGACATTGCCAGCGTGACTTTACCTACAGGGATACCTGTGCTGCTTGAGCTGGATGAAAACCTCAAGCCAGTGAAACCTCGACAACTGCTGGGAGACCAGGAAAAGATTCAGGCAGCCATTAAAAAGGTGGAAGACCAGGGAAAGGCCAAAACAACAACTTGAACGCATTGCAATAGTTGTAAGACGTAATATAGTTTAATTCTTGCTGCCTGTGAGCACTTTTTTAATTAGGTGTGGCAAATGCCAAGCTCTTCAACAAACTTGAATAACTCGTTATGTAATGTTAGACAACTGCAGCGACAGATTGTCATTCTAATGGGACATGGAGAAGTTCAGTGGTGTGTG
>VURO01006504.1:41556-66160 GCA_015108175.1 Pelvicachromis taeniatus
GTGTGTGTGTGTGTGTGTGTGTGTGTGTGTGTGTGTGTAAGTGTAAATGTATTAATGTTGTGCTGAATGTTTCTGTGTAAGCGCTGAGAAGGCATTTGGTCTCTAGCTTGAATGCCTGCGTGGTAACTCTGAAGTCTTTTATTTATTTCGTTATTAAGTTATTTGCGTTGTAACTCGACTTTACAGATTCGTAGCAGTGCACTGATGAGGCATCTTAAAATGCGAAACATATTTTGTCTCTTAAAGATTCTGTACAGAGTTCAGCGTTTTTTCTTTCACTGGCTTTTCGACCTGTGCCTTCAGTCTTTACTCGGCACCTGAAACGAGTCTTTTTTTCTTTTTTTGAAAGTGGGCCTGTTGTGCTTTTCCTTATTTACCTTCATGTGTGCGCCGTTACATTGGTGGATGCAAAAAGCTCAGGCTTCACATGTTTGAAACCAGTTAAACACTTGGTTTCAAGCAGTTTTTTTCTAATCTGGCCTCTGTGTGATGTCATTGAAAAGGGATATTGTTTATAGAGCCATCTCAGGTGGACAGCTCTAGCTCTGACTACTTGGTTTAAAGGGATAGACGCTAAAACTGTGAATCATGGAAAGCTACTCGCCCAGAGTCCAAGAATATGAATATGGAGCTGGAAATCAGCAGAACAGGTTCTCTTTAAGAATAAAAGCACTCCATTAACAAATCTTACCTCAGAAAAATTACAAACCAGCTCATTCATTCCTGGAACTGGGTAAATCTCAGCTACTCAAATGGTGTAAAAGGCTGAACTTGAATGTGGATAAGTTACTGATACTTTCTAATGGCCTACTTGATAAGTAAAACAGCAGAATTGGCTTTTCTATGTGATTTAAACAGTACATCAACTCTGAAACAGAACAGATGGCGTTTAAAACACTGTGGCTTACACTCATGGATATATTGGTACAACAACTAGCTATTTTTATTTCTGAATTACAGTCGTACACGGGCCGTTTGATGTTTCTTATGTAATGAGAGAAAATGTCGCTGTCTGCACATTGTCTTACAGCGGTAAGATAGTTCTGCTGTATGTGGCTCACGCTGCTTTGCTGTAAAGCGTGTCTTGTGTGTAAATGTTAAGTACTCTTTATCGTTTGTGTCTCTTTTTTTTTGTTCTCAGTTTCTTGCATTATGCTACCACTGAAGGTGTTACCGGTTTGTTAGGTCAACAGGTGAAATGGATACATTTTGAACATTTCTAGGTACTAAAGGGTAGAAACACTGATTCTTTTTGTATTTCCTGTAAGCTAGCTTAATGTCTTCCCTGCTGTTCTCACCTTGCCATTTGGGTTTTCAAGATGAAATAAATGGAATTCTAATTTTCCAACAACATAAACTTATTTCTGTGTTGCGTTTCATTTTTAACTTTTTTTGTTTTTATTTTTTTTTTAAATCTGATTGCTCTTTATTATTGCAGAGAAGGGCACCTCAGATGTTGCCCTGATATACAGTAAGCTGTAAATTATGTGATGGAGCAATTGAAACAAATCGGAAAAATAAACGATAATGCTTGTTTTGGAAGTGCAGACATCCTCGCAATTTAGAGTCTGGTTGCCTCGAGCCCGCTGGAAACAATAAACGACTGAGTCTGTTTGGCTACCGCACATGGATTCAGAAGAGTGGTTCTTCATTTCTCAACCCTTTCTGTAATTTGGCCAAACCACTGGGGCTGAGCCCGGGAGAAACCCTCTAATTGGATGGAAATGCTCCTAAATGAAATGCTGAATGATCAGTGTGATGTGTTTTTATTCCAGCTTATGTGGCAGGAAGGATACATGTATTTAACTGATATGTTAACATCTATCGATGTTTTTACATCTATCCTTTAACATTTAGTCAGGCTCATTAAGTACACCTGTCATTTTACTCAATACATCTGAAAGCCAATAACTGCACTTCAGTCAGAAAGCTTTTACACACAGTAATGCAGCAGTGCTAAATTGCATAGTAAAGAAAGACCAAGTTAGAAAATTTCATCTATGTTTAATATATATTTTTTTTAACCAGAGGGATCAGTTGCACTGCAATTTAAACACGTCCCTAAAGTTTAACCTGTGTGCCTGCACAGTCAACCCTGTGAAAGTGAGTTTGCAGCTTGAGCAGGCGGAGCTGCACTTTGCACGCTCTGCTTATAAGCCGCTGGTCGCTCTGTGCCTGCTGATTTCCAGCCGCTTTGGTCTCCAGGCCTGGTAAGTTTAATCATAATGTGTGATATGCTTTATAACTTCATTACCGCAGGCACATAGGGATGTTGTGTTTTGTGTTTAGACTGACTTGTGTGGGAAAAAAACTGTATAATCAAAGTGCAGTACATATTTACAGCTGCTAATGACTGTTGAATTTGCAGTGGTTTCATGTATCATTTGATGTGAGGACAAAAAGACCGACTGCGTCTGATTTCGAAACATCCCAAAGAAGACTCTTGAAAAGATTTGTTTCGGTTATATTTTATATGGATACCTCACTTTTGTACTTCTTTTGTAGTATTAAGTATTAAACCTGAGCTTGAAAAGACATGAAACTGAACAAATAGACCATAAATATAAGCGTACGGCATTCATTGTTTAAGAAACGAAATATTTAGATCTCTATATGAGACTTTCTACTAAGTGTCCACACAGAGATGTTAGGAGAACTTAATTGTGTTCCCTCGAAACTTTTTAACATCCTCGAGCAGAGAGAAGAGTGGGAAAGAGGTATCATGAAATGTGAGGTTGATGTCAAATATCATTTTACACCGTGTTTATATTTTTAGCTTTAATACTAGAAAGGAAATGTCATTGTTATAAATAAAATTGATTCTACTGTATCCAAGCTGCATAGAAAAACATGAGAACTCTAACAAGGAGTGACAGAAACAAAAAGTCTCCCAATCCCTCTTCATGAAGTAATTGTAAGCTTAATCATGTACAATTTGCTGGCGGGGACTTTTGCAAATAAGTGGTTTCAGCTGCCCATATTCTTGTTTTTCCTCCCTCCTTTCCTGAAGGTTAGATACTTGCATCTTCTCTTTGCAACAGAACGACAGAAGTCAAAACCATAATTCATTTTTAGTTTTCTGTTGCTCATATATTAAGCGGACATCTGGCTGTGGACACACTGTTTGCTGTGGTGGACATGCCAAGTCAGCCTCCTATTCCTTAGATGGTATTGCAGATAAAGGCTGGACCACACTCAGTTGCAGCGTGCAAGTTTGTGACCGGAGGCTGATCTAGTCTGGGACTGGAAACATGTTTGGATTTGAAGAGCATTCTCACTCGGCCGTCTTGATTACAGAAATCGGGATGACTTTGTATCCTGAAAGTGAAAACAGCTGTGTATGCACAAACTGTAAAAGATATTGTTAACACATTTGACTTCCAGTCTTTCATAAGCATCCAGTATGCATGAATACAAGAGCACATATTCTCAGAGAATAGAGCAATTCAGATATTTATGTTTAATGGCATGGTTAGCTGTGGATTACTTCTATTCTCACCCTTTTTTAAAAAAAAAATTAGTACAGTCCAGACGCTATTGTCTTCGTGATGTCGACTGTGTCTGGATGCAGATGGATATACAAAATGCCTTTTGAGCATGAGCACAGGGGAGCTGCTGCAGTTTGAGTTGTAAATCAAATCTGCCAACTGAGAAAGTGATCCAGGGGAAATTCAGCTGTTGGTGTTTTAATGTGAGCACAAATGGGTCTTTGTGCCTCAGCAGTGGAGCGATTTGACAGAAAAGCACACCGCGTGGTCTCTGGTTGTACAGGTGGGGCTCTCTAAATGGGAGAGGAAATGGTTTTCCACATGAGCAAATTACAAGAGGTTAAAGGGTGAACATTAGTGGCACTAACGTTAATGAAGTCATTCATCAGCGATCAGTCTGCCGTACAGGAAAAATAGCTTTCCCAACACCAAGAGAAGAATGATTTGGAGGTAGGAATCATTTCAAATGTCCTGCTTTTTCTCATGGTCTTTTTTTATAATCACCCTTCCAGTTCGGGTTTTTGCCTCCCAGCACTATTTTTGGAAAGCTTATTCATGGTGATCACAATGGAGATAAGTTATTCCTGGGTTACCACTTTGTTTAGCAGCAGGTATTTCCTTGAGTAAACCATGATCTCTGTCCATGGCAGGGACATTACAACTAACACTGCCTGTGTACTTCCTTAAAAGGAGGCCAAGTACGCCATCTGAGCTGATGGGATGTGGAGCAGGGAGTGCACATAGCTGCATCTATTCCCATTGAGTGCCCGGCTGAGGATGAAGCAGTGCCTTGGCTTTGAATTAGGATTATTTATTGAATTGTGTCACCAGACATATTTCATTCCAGTCAATGATCGCTCCCACTTTGCAATGTTTTATCAGCAATCAAACAACAATTTCCAGCAGTTAATTATAAGCTACTATAAAACCATTTGTTTAATAAAACCAAGCAGCGCTGCAGAGTCAGGAGCCAAAGGGCCAGAGTTTAGTAAAGGTCCCCGTCACTTTGCACAAAGCTGACAAGATAGTTGCAAATCTTCACATCACCAGCGCACACTCCTTTTCGGCTCCTTTTACAAATATTTTAATGAGCAACAGAAAAGGTCACCAATATGTTGTTGCTTGTAAACTGTGTGTGATTTGTATCCTGGTGATGGTCTTTTTGTGAATGTGACCATGTTTGGTAAAGTGGAGTAAGCAGCTGTGGCTTCTTGATTGATTTCAAACGCCTCTCTGGCAGCTGTTTATCTACATATAAATGTGTTGAAGTACTTTCTTTATCCTTCGGTGAGAAACTTGTCTGAATTTTTTTTAATTTCGTTTCTTCAGAGCATCCTACATGTGCCTTGTACATTTAGCTGATGCCGTTTTTGGCAATTATTAAACAGTCGTATGATCTCAGTGACGAACCTTCAAATTAGCCAGTCAGAATACAAGTCAAAGGATTCGATTAAAGAAATATTCATGTATAGTTATTCTGCCCTCATGACTGTAGGCCTGCCTAAAACACAAAGACTGGAAACAGCGGGAAACGGATCCTTCACAATATCTTTCACCCTCAGAGCTAACAATCTCAGAAGTAAGTGACATGTAGCTATAAAGTCTGCTGACATGTTTCTCTAAAATGATCCTAATTTAGAAGAGTAGTACACTGGAAAGGTTTTTTCCTTTTTTTCCTTGCATCCACAATTATTGCTGGACTTGACTCTTTACAGTAGAGACAGAGCTGTGCAGTCACTAGTATCCAGCTGTCTTTCCTGATTGAAGATGTGAAGTTTTCTCTTACGTGCCAAACCAAATGTTAATCACACATTAGAAACAGTGTTGAACAGAACAGAATCTCTATCTCAGACTCTTTTTGATGTCTGACTAATACATTTGCAGACACTCTGTAAAGACACCATCATTAAGGCAGTAATCACAAAGGCCTACAATATACAAACAGCACATGATGTTTACACAAGAATGGAGAGCCAAAGGAGAAGCATGTAGCTGATGTAATTATGAGGCTTTTAGTGAAAGACTTATAAGACTTATTACGAGCTTTGATGGACTACTTGAGGGATTCTCAGGCTAAATCCAAGCTGGATTTCAGAAACAAAGAAGTCAAATGTGGTCTTACTGTGAATTAAACGCTTTGGATAAGAAACACTGCCATGGGTTACTTTTATGTTTTTCCAGGATTGGTTTTTATTACTTAAAATTTTAGAGGTACATGTGTTCAGTCACATCTGTCTGAATATGCTAGAGACCTGCAGGCTTTCTTTTAATGTACTTAGTACATTAGCACTGACTGAATATTATTGTGAAATAGACTTTATGCCATGTTTGCAAAATGTGCTTCCTCGTGAACCAAAACTGGTTGTTTGGATTCCTTTGAAGGTAAAGTTTTGCCATTCATTGCTGCTTCAGAAAGCTCTCCAGTCAACAGGTTGAATTCCCACTATCAGGGATTTATATATTAGCACTAGTGAGGTAGCAGCCTGACACAGTGCTGCAGGCTAGCAGAAAATTGTACTGTCATCATTTAAATAGCAAATAGGGTACCTAATAATGATTTTGCTAGTTGTACCACAAATTTAAGGTTATTTTAGAGCTAGCATTAAATGTCAGTATTTGATATGTTTATGGCTGACTTAATGCAAGCCAGACATGTAAGGTTAAATATTTATGAACAGTGTGTTTTTTGTGATTCTTTTGCCTCAAGTAGCGGGAGAAAGAGCTTGCAGCATCACAGGATGCATATCAGTATGTTTGAAACAGAAACTTTCCTGTGCACCTATCATGTGGGAGTAGTTTGTTAATTATATTTAAATTTATGACAAGTAGTCTGGTTGGGGTAAACTTTTCACTGCCCTGTGTGAATGTGTGGGGCTCTCTGAGGTACATCTCCTGCTAAGTAGGTGCAGACCTATATCTAAATTAAAGTGTAAGGGTGATCAGTGCTTACACGTATTTTTTGCACCTTCAAACAAAAATATATATAACAAAATATAGAAAAAGTTATTCCCAGAGAGAATCTGAACTATACAAATCACCTGTCCAGTTGCAGATAGCACTATTATGGGGAACTCGGAGCATAATGTTTGTGTTGTTAAGTGCATGTCTCTCAGTGTAGGCAAAAGCTAAGAAGAAAGGCAATCACATTAGAAGGTTTAAAGATCAAAAGTTTAAAAACTCTCCAGAGATTTGAAACTTTATAAATAGAGAGCTTCACTGGCATCGATGGACCAGTGAGGCAATGTTTGCATTAGCCCATCCAAACATTCCTGCGTCGCTAATTTAGACATCTCCAAGTTGTTCAGCTCAGTCGGTCCTTGTGTGCTGCTCCACAGAATCCATCATTCAGACCACCTTTTGTGATGTTCAGACCTTTTCTGATCCCATTAAGAACAGCTGTGAGAGAGTGATGGCTAGGTGGACCCTGAGAAAAAATTAAGTTAGTGAACAAGTGACATGAGTCTAACATAGTGTTAGTTCAGGCAGAAAACAAAGTTATCCTCATTCACAATCCTGGCAGAAAAGCTGATGTCTTTGTCAGTGTACATCAGCTCATAGCCCCGTTCATACCCTGATATGCATCCAATAGGTCAATCCTAACAAAGAGCCAGCCCACAGTTTCAGAGAATCTGCAATCTGCTTTGCAACCCACCTTCTCCCCTCCACTCTCTTTCATGCTGTATCTGACCGAATGACTCATTGATCTGAACAATGGTTTACAAAACACTACAATGTACTGTAGTTGCAAGCAGATACAAGGCCCTTTGCTTGATTACTAATGTGTAGTATACATTATAATCGTTGTGCATCGGTGCAGACAGAAAATAGTCCCCAACAAATACGTGTTTTATGCTGCTTCCGTTACATTTCCAAATAATTGCACTTGCATGTATGTTTAAGAGAACATAAGTTTCATTTCAGCTTTTTTTCCCCCAAAGCTGAATTTGAGCTTGTTCCAGATTTTAGAGAAAGTCCTTGTTTAATTCTGGTCTCTATAGGGCACCGTCCATTATATGTATATATGTTAAGCAATCTGTTATTGAAACAAAGTGTAAATTTTTCGGGAGCCAATAACTCTCTGTTCAGTTTCCCACAAGGGTAAAGTCTAAAAGAATGCCATCATTTTCCTGGGAAACTCTAAACTACCTCGTTACAGATTAGGATGTTTCAGGGAAAGGGACGCTTTTGGCTCATTTTGTTTGTAAGTCTAAGTGACTGTATATGGTACAAACTAAACTGTGACATGCTTATGTCCCATTATGATCCACTGCTCACTGTTGGTGGGCTCCTTTGCAGATCTGAAAGTCTTGAAACAAAAATACAGTGATGAGAGTGAAGTGGCGCTCTTTAGTATAACCTTATATGACCAAGAATGAAAGTAAAGCTAGCTGGGTTAAGCTTTCTTTGAACTGACTTGTAATGTATTGTGTGATCATTTCTAAGGCTAGAAAATAAGAGTTGTTTGACCTTAAGAGAAAAAGTGTGATGTAATCTTACCTCCCAGTGCTGGATCTTGTTTTGTTTCTGTTGTTAAAGACAGGAACGCCTATTTGTCATTGGTCAGAGCTTCCTAAAGATAGTTGCAGTCTTTTTGGCTCAAGACTAAACTGATTTTAGTTTCTATTTTCAGTACAGAGTGCATGACTTTCAGCTACAGTCTGACAAAAAAAAAAAAATTGCTATGATGTTTTCTAAATCAACATGGCTCAACGACCGACTTAGTGTTGCTGCTGCACTAATAGCTGTGGGAGGGCACCTAGGAGCAATTGACGACTTCATGTTCATGTTAAACACTGGATTTGCGGATTTGATTTGATCTTATTCCAATAACAAACAAACAGCAGCCCATCTATACTCTGTTTTTTTTCCACCTAACCTTACATTAATTATCTGTCCTTCAGCTGGTCCACTGTCACTGTGATGACAGTGGACCAGAGCAGGATTTCACTGGATAAGTTCCTACAGTCTACGACAGGACTGACAAAGACACACACACACACACACACACACATACACACACACACACGCACGCACGCACGCACGCACGCACGCACGTACACACACACACACACACAGAGCCAATTTAGAACCATCACTTACCTTAGCATCCATGTCTTTGGACTGTGGGAGGACACTGTGGACACATAAACCGTGTGCAGCTTACACAGTTGCTTTTGTTAATGCTGAAAGCCTATACAATAACTATGAAAACAATGTGTACATTATCAGGTAATGAATTAAAAATAAAAATTTGAATTAAAAAATTTCATTAGATTCTTTAAATGTGTTTTGCACTTCCCAGCCACCGTAGGAATGAGTGTTCCAGATGTTAATATGAGGTGGCAAGCTGTTAAAGTGGTAAAAATGAATGATTTTGCATCAGCCAAAGAAGCCATTTTATCTAAGTCTGTGCATTTAAATCAATCCTCAATTCTTTCCTCTAAGCCAGAAAGACTTTAGCGGTTAGTTACTGGGCGCAGGCTGTATTACATGAGTGAACTCTGGGAAACCCTGCAGGCCAGATTACTGCTTTATTATTAATAAAATGGGGGCTTTGGTTTTCAGTTGATTGATCTAGCTGAACAGTGGATTGTAGATAATAGACTTTGGCAACCTTTTACAAGAGCTATGATTTTATCTATTATGCTGGAAACTCTAATTACGATTTAAATGCACAGGATTGCCCAGCCTCTGTAGTTCAAAGAAACCTGTTTGTAGATTAAGTTTCCCGCTGGATCTGTTTTACAATGAAACTACAATAACAGCATAGAGAAACACGAGGACTCAAACACATTTGAATGCTTTAATGAGAGAGAGAAAAAAAAAATTGCACTCTTCTTCCTCTCTTTAATAACAAAGGTATGGTGTCCAGTACAGAACCAATAATTACAAAGTCGTTTTTTTTTCTTTGACAACTGAAAATCAAAGTGATGCCAGGCTAATTGCTGAAATACAGTATAAAACACTGTACACTGCAAAGCTGTCCTGTGACCAGTAAGGGTTGTGTGTAAAGCCGACACATCTGACATAAGCTAGATAAAGCAGACAAGGTACAGTAAGCAGAATAAGACAAGGATTCAGTCCAAATTCAGAGATCAGGGAGGGAAAAGTGAGAGTCAGAGGGAGCGAGCAGGAGTCTGGCTGAGGAGGAGGGAGGCTGGGAGAGAAAAAGAGGAGAGCAGAGAGGCAGGCTTTGCCTTTTCTGGTAGTTGTAGTCACTGCAAAGACAAGCAGGAATTCTTTTTGCGCTGCAGACGGGCTGAGATATAAACCAGACTGTGGAAGCGAATATATGACAGGAGAGGAGTCTCTATGGTCCATGGACTAACCTTTTACTACTGCTAAGGTAATATAAACCAGCAGGCACGGAAGTTTTTATTGATTTTTTCATATGTTAACAAAAAAGCTGCCTTGGGCGGGCCCTTTGTTATATTGCAATGTGTGTCTGTTGATCTGGACCCTACAAGCTGCTATTAACTGAGTTCAACTTGCCACAGCTATTGAATCGTTTTTTCTTTGTTACACATGAGTTAAAAAAATAAGTGTCCATTTCATTTAACTCATGCTGACATTATATTTGTGTCTTTTAGTGAGAAAGCGAGGAGAATCTTTTGGCCACAATGGATGACGACTTTGACCGCCGCATGGAGCTGAGGAGGCAGAGGAGAGAGCAGATGCGCCTCGAAGCCGAAAAGTGAGTAATCCTTGTACAACCTGTGCAAAACAACACGTGCACGCACACAAAAGACACAGTCCTGAGCATGCAGACTTAAAACTACAAGTGAAACTGACAAAAAAAAGTGAACACACCGTGAATATCAGAACATCTTATTAGCTTCATTAGCATTTAAGGCATTTGTGTCTGCTCACAAAACAAACTGGATAGATTTTATATCTATATTTTATTTCACCCCGGAAAAACACACACACACACACACACACACACACACACACACACACACACACACACACACACACACACACACACACGTGTGTGTGTATTTATATCTCTGACACTAAAACCACATTTTGAGTGTGAAAAATGGCTTCAAACTCGTGGGGACCGTATAGTAAACTTCCAATTTTTGGTCCCCACGAAGATGTTAATACCCGCTCACACACATTTTTTTTTTTTTTTTTTTAAACAGCAGCTGTTTTCCAGTCCCATCTGTGGTGACACTTTTAAACCCTTGGGTGCAATGAGCCATCCTAAAAACATTATACAAGATGTTCCTCTTCTGATCTTTCTTCTGTGCTCTCTGGTGATTGGTTCATCTCATACACACATGCTCAGTTGAGCAGGGCTTTCTGTATATGCATACTACTTGTTGTTTGATGTATGGAGGAATGCATGATGGAGGTTTTTTTGTCTCCACACGGAGCAGAAGGAAGAGGCAATAATGTCTTAATGATCTCCACACTATCCTGAGCTCATTTAGAGGGCCGTCATCTGTGCGGCTGTTTGGGTTTACTTTTCATTCTCTGTTGTTTCATTCAGTCTCTTTGTTGTAAATTAAACAATAATGTTTAAAAATGGTGCTGATATCCACTCCAGTGGTGTAAAGTAGAAGGTTTGTGCTTGCTGTGACCTGAGGTGGAGTAGAAACAAAGTGAGAGCTGGTGACACTTGTCAGAAGTGTTTAATCAGGGAGCTAATCAAACTGATGATCAAACACTGAGTTTGTCAGTTTTACTCTCTGAATGGATTTGAACAGATTATGATCACTTTAATCCTTTATGTGATCATATAATCGAGATCTCCAAACATAGCCCAGCATGTTGCTTTTTTGCAGTCGGTTGCTGTCATATCAGATGCGCCATCAGTGCCCAAGCAAAGGAGAGCATTCCTTGCAACTTTTTCACAGCCAGCCATGCCAAACCAGCCTGCCCTTCCTTTTATGCCTTCCAGTGCCTCCCCAAACGCCGCAGACACTGGAATGTTTTGACTGTCATTTTTATTTCAGTGCACAATAGCCTGCTCCGAGAGCTTCAGACTTACACTGCTTAAGCAGAGACGTTCAGTCTCTTTCCTTCATTTCACTCAGTACCTCTGTTAGCCAAGTAGCTTCCATCATATTACTCTTCTTTTATTACGTTTCATGTCCCCCGGGCTGGTTGTCTGGATATATAACTGTGACATTTTGACAGCACTCAGTCAGGAAGCTTCAACCTTTGGGTGGGGTTCTGTTTAATTGGATTGCTTCCTCACTGATTTCTCTGGGTGATCCGTGCCATTTGGAGAAAACTTTGCCTGTGGATTTAACGGATTTCCGCCTCATTTGGGCCTTTGTTGCTGTTTTAAAGACAGAAAGGATTCTTGTGGTTGCCTTCAACCTCTCACAACATCTGTAAAAGATTGCTTCGCAGATTCAGGAAGAGCAGAGGGAAATAATACCCGTGTGCTATCAATGGACCATTTCAAGCTGCCTCTCTGCCTCATAAAGCCTGGTAATACTTAAAAAGATACTCCCAGGCATGCTGAAATATTCACTGTGGAAGCATTCAAAGCTGGATGAAAGTCACTGACAGGAGATATGGGGTTGATGGAGAGGAAAGGCATTGTTCTGCATCCCTTTTCTGTTGTTTTTTTCTCTTTTTTTGATATATGACATGTTGCAGTATTAAGTCCAAAGTGAGCCAGTCTTTTCAAGTTCACTCAGCTTCTTGGATGTGACGTTTGCATGTGTAGCATGTGTGTTTAGAAGGATTTATTATAGACTATGTTCTTCTCAGTTGTGGTATCTCAAATCTTCATCGTGTCTTTTGAAATTAGTTAGATGGTATGGCTTTAGCTTCTCATGTGGTCAGCATAAAAATGTGACATATCACATATTTGTTTGGGTGGAAATTGTTTTCTTGATTTATGTGAATTTGTGTCGTTTTTCTCAGGAAACACACTTGTTTCGTCACTTTAGGTTTCTTATAAACATCAAATAAGGAAGATTCAGTCTACACTAAAGCCTTACATAACGTCCGAGTCATAAGCAGTTTGGTCAAGTTACTTGAAAAAAGTAATTAGTTAATAATTACTAATTACTTCTCCAAAAAGTAATCCTGTTATGTTACTGATTACTCATTTTAAAAAGTAATTAGTTACTTATTACTTAGTTACTTTTTAAAAACATGATACACTTGAATATGTAATAAAGCAATAGACCTTTCAGCCCAATTCTATTTTTTTCTGCATAATCCATCATATAAAACTGAATCAAATGGAAAAGTCTCTTTTTAAAACTTGTTTTATTAGTTTTAATCTTTCAATTTTATGCACATTGCATTAAGCAAAAATTAAATAATATGCAACAGTCCTTGACTTGAAGAAATTTGTTTAACATTTAAACCTATTTTCTGCATATTCCATCATATATAATAAAATATTTTTTTGTGTTTACAGTCACTCTTTCAATGATGATGCAAGTAAAGCACAACCATAAATAAATAAAATCAGAGATTCAGCCCTGTCTCTGTTAAATCTATTTTCACCTGTTTAGCAGGAGTGGAGCAGTGGGAGCTTTGCCTGGTGTCGCAGCGGTCGTGTCAGTGTATTTTCACTGTGGAAAGAAGTTTTCTTCCTACACAGAGTGTACAGTGGACACTAATGTTTTTGTCACTTTTTACGCAATAAAACTTAAAGTAATGTAAGTACTTCCACACTTTAAATGCTACATGGTCGTACTCTCTCCCACACTCCATTGTTGATCTACACACATCTTTTGCTTCCACAAACGTTGCACGCGCTTACGTCATTGTCATGAGTGTTGGTCAAGTCACTTGAAAAAGTAATTAGTTACTAATTACCGATTACTTCTCCCAAAAAAAGTAATCCCATTACATTATTTGCTACTTGAAAAAGTAATCGGTTTAGCGTTACTGCCCATCTCTGGTCATAAGTAAAGTAGGCACAACCACAAGATCCATGGAGTTGAAAGCATTTACAGTTAGGTCTGTAATTTGTTTCATCTATACAGCGTCAAAGTGAATTTAGAGTCAGTTATTAATTCTAATACAATTACTAGAAGAAGTCAGTAGCACTGGGAAGGATCCATCACTTTCACATAGGCAAACGTTTAGTAAATGGACAGATTCCATGGACCACGGCATGAGAAAAGGCAGAACTGACTATTTAGGCTGACAGTGCCAGGACAGGAGGGAAGAAGACAAAGAGAGGAAGTTAAGCTAACACGCACACACAAGCAAAGTGATGAAACATGAGTAAAAACTATACCACGAACCGTGGCATTTACAGTGGTATTTTAGCACAAGAGTTGGCATTGGGCCAAAGTGGCCTTTCACGTGAATTGATGTGTTTTCATGGTCAAAACTCAAAAGTCAAAAAACTGAAATGCATTTTCACAAATGCTGTAATTCTGTACACGTGCTCTTTCAGGATAGGTAACACCAATGATGATGATGAGGAAGAAGCTCGGGAGCGAAGGAGGCGCGCAAGGGAGGAGAGAAAGAAGACGAAAGACTCTGAGGACTCTGGTACGACTGAGGTGATCGATACTAACAGGTAAGATGTTTAGACATCATCTAGAATGAGGTTAAATAAGAAGCTTCACATGAGAGATTTTTTTAATGACAATTTTTTTTTTGACGTATGAAAAATAAAATGAACACAGAAGTTCAGAATTGTTGTGTATAAAGCTGCACATTTTAATACCTTGTGAATTGTGTCACAAAACACAAAAGAGTGTTTTTTAAATGTAATTTTATGCAAATGCTTTTTTTGTTCCTGTGTAAGCGTCGTTGAGAGAGAGAATAAAAATCGAAATGTTTGGTATTGATACGCCTTAATATTTGGAAAGCTCCAGCGGTTGTGAGGTTCTTGGATTGATGTTTTCGCTGGTTAGCCACAGGAGGAAATTCCACCCAGAAAGACTTGTGGGTTCACCACATTTGATCAGACTAAAACATTTGATAGCAGCCAAGATTTTGAGGTTTGACTTTGATTGCGTTTAATCTTTGGTGTTTTGTTGTTTTTGTGTGTTTTTTTCAGCGTGACAGAGACCGAGTCCTCCACAGCCGGAAACGGGGGGGCAGATGATGACCAAGCTTTGCTGGAGCGCCTCGCCAGAAGGGAGGAACGCAGGCAAAAGAGAATGAAGGAGGCCATGGAGAGACAGAAGGAGTTCGATCCCACAATTGGCACCGCCAATGGCACAGACATCACACTGGAAGAGCAGACTTCTATCAGCAGCAGCAGACAACAAAATACAGAAGAGGAGGAGGAGGAGGAGGAGGTATCTGCTCAGGAAGAGGTGACAAGTACTGATACTAACTCTTGGAGGAAAGAGGAAGAAGACACAAAGGAGGATGAGAAGGTAAGATGTGTCTCAGCCTTCCCCCCCCCCTTTTTAAAAATAAATTATAATGTATTTACTAGAGAAAAAAGTTGTTATATTCAGATTTGTATTGATTTATTTTTGGTGTGATTGGCAGGAATCTGTTGAAGAATCAAGAACACAAACCACAAGAAACGAGGTAGGCTTTTGTGTCTTTTCACCTCTTTTAGACTCGTTAATGTAAGTCCATAAAACTGACAGGAAGTAAATTTAACATATTTTGTAGGAAGAGATTGAGGAGAAGGCTGCACCAACAGAGGTGGACACTGAGGAGCCGAGTTTAGAAAAGAAAGATGCTGAAGACAAGCCTGCGCCTGGTGTTGACAATGAAGAAGACGAAGAAGAAGAGAGGCATCAAAAAGAAATGGAAGAAACAAAGAGGATAGAGGAGGAAGAGAGACAAAAAAGGGAAATGGAGGAAAAACTAAAGAAGGAGGAGGAAGAAAAGATGCTAAGGGAGGAAGAGGAAAGGAGGAAGAAGGAAGACGAGGAAAAACAACAAAAGGAAACTGAGAAGAGGCTTAAACAAGAGGAAGAGGAAAAACAAAAAGAAGAGATGGAGGAACAAATGAAAAAAGAAGAGGAAGAAAGACAGAAAAGAGAGCAGGAAGAGAGACAAAAGAAGGATGAGGAAGAGAAGCAGAAAACAGCGGTGGAAGAAAGACTGAGAAAGGAGGAAGAGGAAAGACAAAGAAAAGAGCTGGAGGAAAAGAAGAAGGAAGAGGAAGAGGAAAGGCAAAAAAAGGAGCTGGAGGAAAAGAAGAAGAAAGAGGAAGAAGAAAAACTGAAAAGGGAAGTGGAAGAAAAGAAAAAGAAAGCAGAAGAGGATAAACGAAAGAAGGAAATGGAAGAGAAGAAGAAAAAAGAGGAAGAGGAGAAACAAAGGAAGAAAGAAGAGGAGGAGAGACGGAAAAGGGAAGTGGAAGAGAAGAAAAAAGTAGAAGAGGAAAAAAGGAAAAAGGAGGCTGAAGAGAAGAAGAAAAAAGAGGAAGAGGATAAGCGCAAAAAGAGAGAGATGGAAGAGAAGAAGAAGAAAGAGGAGGTATTGATGGGATTTGTGGGACTTTTGTGTTAATGTAACTATTTGCAAAGTAACAAACACTCTTCATTTGTCTGGGTTTGTACTTGCTTTGCTGGTTTTGTGGTTTGGTCACAGGTCGCAGCAGAGTCAGTGTTTTGCTGGAGGTGGTGACATCAGGGATGCTGCAGTGTCATAGATCTTTAACTTACATCTGCTTTGCATCCACTACCAGTACTCCACTATTGTTTGATGGCTTGTGCTTGTGTGTGTGTGCGTGTGTGCGTGTGTGTGTGTGTGTGCGGGCGTGCATGTGTATGTGGGTGCATGTTTGCTACTTTACTGATCTTTTCTTTCTCTTTTATTTGCACGTCTTCGTGTGAAGGAGGAGAGGCCAAAGAGATTTGGGTTTAAGGACAAGGTATAACAATACTATCTGTCAGTATTCAATATGTGTTTCTTTTTTCTTTTATGGAAGATAAGTTAACTTTTCTTTTCCCTTCTTTTTTGAAAGATTGAGCCGACCAAACAGAATGGAGCTGTCATTGAAAGTAAATTAAAGAAAACAGAAAAGACGTCAAGGTAAATCTTGGCAAACTACCTCCACAATGTAATAGGATGGCTGCTTTTAGATAGTCAATGATTATGATCACTGTTATGGCTAATCTGCACGTTTTGACATGTGAATTAAATAAACTGTGCGTGTTTGCGAGCAGGGACAATCCGCCCTCCACTAAAGCAGAAGATCTGGAGCGACAAGAGGCTGAGCGAAAGCTGCAGGAGCTGAAGCGCCGACGAAACAATGCAGAAAGTGAGGAGTTTGAGAAGATGAAGCTGAAGCAGCACGATGCGGAGGCAGAGCTGGAGGAGCTGAAGAGGAAGAGAGAGGAGAGGAAGAAGATCCTGGAGGAAGAGGAGAGGCAAAAGAAACAGGCGCTAGAGGAAAAGAAAGCCAAAGAGCAGGTGAGCATGTGTTATTTGACATTCAGGAGTTAACTATACCAATTTAATACTGCGCATGGGTTTGGATATGTGCTATTTATCAGAAGTGTGGCTACAGAAGTGTGACAGCCAAATGGGGCTTTTGTAACAGGAGGAGAGAAAGAGGATGAAGGAGGAAATAGAGAAAAGGAGGGCGGAGGCTGCAGAGAAGAAGAAGCAGATGGAGGGGGGGTCTACAAAACCTGCCTTTACTATCAGTCCTAAAGGCTCCTCTAAGGTCAGTGTTTGAGAATTGGTCCGTACAGCTTAGAGCTGTCATACAAGGTTCATTGAGTTGAGTTTACACGCACAGTTTCATTTGTATTTGCCCAGATCCTGCAAGGCCACCTAAACATAAAGCCGCTTATCCACAGTAGAAACAAAAAGTGTTTGTGTATCTCTGTAAATGCTTTGAGCACTATAATAATAATAAACCAGTTATCTGAAAACCCGTCTGAATAAAGAAAAATGCTTTTATTATAACTTGTGTGAATAAACTCTTTAAAATAGCGACACTGTAATAGTACAGGCTGTTAAATATAGCTGTCCTGTATGAATAACTTTTATGTAACTGAAAGAAATTCCTTGAGTGTTTTTGTCACCACGAGGTTAGAAGGCAATCTCGTGGTGGTACCTTACGTGTACTGAGTAAATAGAACACAGTTTCATTTTCAAATCTACGTTTTGTACGCTCACATAATGAGTGAGGATTTGGAGTGCTGCCTGGTTCATCTTGTTACTTGATGACAGAGCCAGCCAAGCTGTTTACCCCTGTTTCTGTGCTCTGTGCAAAGTGGAGCACAGATATTGTTCTTCTCCCTTTATGGTCAAACATTTTTTCCTGACTACTGTTTTTTTCATTTGGCATTCCCTTATAAAGTTCAAGCTGCATGCTATTGATTAAAAAAAAAAAGACACATTGTGGTGCTAACGCTGCTGTAGCGTGTCTTTTGGTGTGTCTCAGATGGCTGGTTCTGCCAGAGGATTCCTTCCTGTTAAAACTGAGTTTTTTCTTCCCACTGTCGCCAAGCGCTTGTTCACGTTTGTTGGGGATTTTCTCTGTATTATTGTAGGTTTTTACCTTACATTATAAAGCACATTGAGGTGACTGATTTGGCGCTATATAAATAGAATCGAATTGAATTGCTGAATGTGATTTGTGGCTTTGGATTCAAAGCTACTTAGTGTAAAAATCCACATTGTTTTGTACAGATTGGGGAGAAGGCCGAATTCCTCAGTAAATCAGCCCAGAAAAGGTAAGTCACAAAAGGTTTTCTTTTCAGAGAAAAAAATAATAAGTGGTTGGTTGCTTTTACTAATGCCCAGCGCCTGGTTCATCCGTGCAGCACCACAGCCAGAGTGTCACACACTCCTATTGTCTCCAAGATTGGCAACAGAATGGAACAATACACTTCTGCCATCCAGGTGAGAGCTGATCTATACATTAAATATTAATCACTATCCTTAATAAAGGTAGCAGGAATAGCCATGTTTTATTTTATTGTATATTCTTTTAAGTTGCAACCAATGCAACAATCTTAAAATGTCCATTTGAAGTCAGAGTATGATGCATCAGTTTCACGAGAAAATTTTTTTTCTGGTGTAAATGGCTTAATTGGCTTAACTTTCTATGTATGGTTAAGTGTCATCAACTCATCTCTGGTAATGGGTCAAACCAGGCTCAGAGGGTGAGAGGTGAAGTGTAGTGTTAGTTTAGGCAGGTGACGACGTCAAGCTCAACCCACAGTTTATCCCAGCTCATATCATAATGACTCACATTCAGCACATCTGTCATGTTACGCTGTGGGGCAGGCAGGATTGGACCCAAATGCAGGACTCACAGGAAACTAGCAGTGAACTGAGGAAGACCGCTTTATTGTTGCAGCAAAAACGATCCAAATATAAGAGTGCAGGCAAAACTCAGGAAACTAGGAACCTAAACTGGGAACAAGAACTAGGGAAAATACTACACCCACTGAGGAAACACACAGCATGGAGAGGGCACAACACGACACAGAGCAAGGAAAACACAGGGCTTAAATACACTGAGGGGTAACGAGGGAATGAGACATGAGTGGAGAGCACAGCTGGGAGTAATCAAACATGATGGGACCAGGGTGAAGCAAAACTAGAAACACTGACATGAAACCAGGGACCGTCAAAGTAAAACAGGAAGTATAACACAGACACAGACTTGACACTGAACAAAGGGAACACGGAGCACAGAGACAGGAGATAACAACCACGAAGACTGAACTTAACCTAAGAACTAGAATTTATAGAGCAGAGAAGAACTTGAGCGTTAGAAATGCGAAACAGAAACCAAAATACTAGAAGTCATAAACCATGATGACATCACAGATCAACAACAACAACAACAACAACAATAATAATAAATCAAAACAGTGGGTCACCGACCCAGAACCATAACAACATCTAGTAGACCTATTTCATATGAAATAGAAGTTAAACACAGGTATTATTAATCACACCAATTAAGACGCTCCACCTAAAGACAATAGAATCTACACATATTTATTTAGCGATGCCTGTTTATTTACTATTTCAAGTCAAACTGCCTACCTAGAAATAGCTCTATTGGCAATTCTCACTGCAGGCACTATTTAAGCTGCTTATGCTGCCTACTTGTGTTTCGCAACCCACCAATGAGCCCAGCTCATTCTTCTCAAGTATCTGACTTGATTAGCGTTTGTCTGTTGGAATTCATTTCTCCTTTGCTCCATACCCTTTGGGAGGTCTTTGCCGGTGGTCTTCCTGTCCTAGGCCTTTCTTACCCACACTTCCATGTATGCACACAGATGGGTGGGTAGGTCCCAGAACAGAGCAATACTTCCAAATATAGATTGTAGATGGAAATAATAATTTTCTTTAACTAATGTGAGTCTGACTAAAATGGTAAATGGAAAAAAAAAAAAAAAGCTGCACAGCAAATATTTGTTAAGACTGAGGAGCCATCAAGATTTAAAATTAGATAAGATTTCAAATCTTATCTAAATAAATGTAGCAGATAAAATGTTCAATGTTAGTCTGTGAAATAGAGCAGTACATGAAGTGTGTATATTTTGAATTGAACCTTGATTTAGCCAGGAAAAGTTTTACTGAAATAAAAAAAAATGTTGCAAGCATATCATTAAAATAGAATAAAAATAGAATAAATTCATTCCTAAAACAATCATTTCAGCACAAGTGATAACACCAAACTCCTTTTAGTAACCACAGACTGTCAAAAATATTCTTCACTTGTTTCTAAATGATTAAAAGTTACAGTTAGTTATATATGTATTGCAACATAGACCTAATGTCAGAGCACTACAGACCATTGATCATTATTTTGAGATTGAGTCTTTTTATCTCAGTATTATAGAATTAAAGCTGATAACATGAAATAAAGCACAGGCATCTTAAAATTTAAATCTATGTTGCTATTTGCCCCGCTGAGCTTAAGTCAGTGTCCTCCTGTGTTGGCCCATTTAAATGTAGCTGAATACATCGTCTCTTTTTACAGGGCAACAAAGATGTAAAATCTCCCAAGTCTCCGGTGGCAGATATTCCTACGGGGGGCACGCGCAGCATCAAAAGTATGTGGGAAAAAGGCAACGTGGGCAGCTCCTCTGAAAGTCCCTCTCCTGTAAACAAGGTAATGGAGAATGAGACAGAAAGAGGTTTTAGTGCGGTTTAGTGTGTGATTGCATATTTAAGGTGTTTCCTCACCAGGAAGTGGCCGGCATCAAAGGAAGTGTGACTGGACGTGTCAACAGTTGGACGGGAAAGCCGGCAGAAGGCGAGAAGACAGTAGCACCGGCACCAGCAGTAGCACCACCACCACCACCAGCAGCAGCAGCAGCAGCAGCAGCAAAGCCCGCAGTAAGACCTCATAAATCCTTGCCGTGATCACACACCCACACACTATTGTAAATCAGACGCCAGTCTTCAGCACAGTAATCCCTTGATATTCTGCACATGCTGATGTGCTCATTTGCACATCAACATGCTTGTCCTTTGTTGGCTTCAGTCTTTGCATCTGAGCTCCAGGGCTGGACAGTGCTGCTGTCTTAAGTTTGGCAACACCACATGAGTTTACTGAACAGCATATGCTATCGCTGCTTTCTCTGAGGTCTTTTACACGTAATGGCAAAAGCTTTAATTCATTTATTTGAACATGACAAATGTTTGTATGGAAGCCAAAAAAAAGCATTTATCTATTGCAGACAACAGAAGAGCCGTGAAACACCTGGCACTAGCTGAGTGTCAGGCGGTTTAATGCCTGAGTGCCTCCTTTAAACATCATTTACTTTGTATTTAAATCCTATATTTCAGAAAAGTGAAATATAGGATTTCAATTTCAATTTACTGCCATCAAGATGGCAGTATTTTCAAACAGGACTCTCAGCTTTTTTCTGTTTGCATTTAACTCTCCCTGAAATGCATGTTTGTCCTACTCACGAGTCCATACTTTGAGTGTCCTTGGGAAAAGGGGGAAAGGGTCATATCTATTCATAGCTCGCACATATTATGCCATGTCACAACAAGTAGGTGGAAACTTCTCTTTATGGTCATATAGGATAAATAAATGTGTACTAGGGTATGCAGTGAGCACTGTGTCCTCTTCTTGAAGTCAGACACCAGCTGCTAATAAAAACGGGCTGTCTGGAGACAGTAAGGTTGGTAGATGACGCGTGACATTGTTCTTAAGCAAAACGTATCTTTGGTATCAAACGTCTTGGCCAGAGAAGCGCTGTAACTTTGCTGTTACTCTTGCAGTAACACTTCCCCCTGATGGGTTGAAGCTGTACCGCAGTCTGGTGCATGTGTGGATCTTTACATCAACACTCTTTACTGTGTCTTTACTGTGCTCGTGATATTTTTCAGCCTTTCTGTCATTAATTGTGCTCTTTCGTTCAGCTATCCTCGCTCCAGCTTTTCCTGCTGTTCTTTGTCTGCTCTTCAAACTGGTAAAGGTACCACTTTGCATATACGTCACCAATATCACGAGTCACAATCAGAAGCGTAATAAATGTATTTGGGAACTCTATTTGCATCACTTGGATGGAAATCTTTTGGTACATTTACTCCCTGGACTTTAATGACTTTATACTTTATGTGATGTTAGCTTGTAGTCTTGCTTTGCATAAAGATGTCACTCAAACCCTTTACTAAAAAATCAGTCTTCCTGGGATGTAAGCAGTTCTAGAAAGCCCTTCGAATCTGTTTGAGGACTGATAAGGAAAACTCTCCAATGTTTTAACGACAATCAAAGTTATTGCAACTTTTTCTCATTCCTCACCATAAAAATGATCACACTTTCGATTATCTGATGTCATTGAAAGAAGATGGCAGACATTCGAGACTTTAATCACATTTTCCTCATCACACCTCTGTGCTTTCTGCTGAGTTTTTGGATTAAAGCTTCTTCTTTTCTATACTTTTTGCCTCAGACGTTGGTCTAAATATTTCTTCTGACACTTCTCAGGGCTAACAATCTTTTCGTTTTGTTTGATACAGGATGTGAAACCAGCTGACGTGGGTAGCAAGCGTGGCATGTGGGAAGCAAAGAAGGGCTCTGCGCCTGGAAAGGTAAAGACAGAGACACTCTTCTTTGAAGGGGCAATGTTAGTGTTTTAAATGATTTCCACAATGTGGTGATAGTTGGTATTCTTTATTTAGTCTACCTAATACATGAGGAAAAGTAGTCATTTGTGAATATGTGACTCCAGGCTGATGATACTGATTTGGGATCTTTTAAAAGTAAGAATTTCCCTCTCAGTTTAGCCACTTTACTGATTAAATACGTTTTGATTCTTGTACTATACGTATACATGATTTTATTGAGGCTGTGAGAAAATGAATAAGTGCTGGAGCTCAGTAGATTTAAAAGTTGAACAGCCGAGAAAAGTGAAAACATAAGCTAGACAGCTGCTCCAGTCATTCACTTGTTCCACGTTTTGTCATGTTACAGCCTCATTTGTGTTTCACCTCAAAATTCTACACACAACACACCAGAATAACAAAGTGAAAAAAAGGGTTGCTTGAAATTCTTGTAAATTTATTAAAAATAAAATAAATAAAAATACTCAGAGTTGAGCTCAGATGCATCCTGTTTCCACTGAACATCTGTCAGATCTTTCTGCATCTTAACTAGAATTGACCTGTCGTAAATTTAGTTGACTGGACGTGATTTGGAAAGGCACACACCTGTCTATATAAAGTCCTGTAGTGGACAGTGCATGTCAGAGCACAAACCAAGCCAGAAAGTCTAAAGGATTGAGGCACAGATCTGGGGAAAGATACAGAACATTTTCTGCAGTACTGAAGCTCCCAGGGAGCTCAGTGGCCTCCATCGCCTGTAAATGGAAGAACTTTGGAACCACCAGGACTCTTACTAGAGTTGGCTGCCCGGCCAATCTGAGCAATTAGGGTTGAATGGCCTTGTTCAGGGACATGACCAAGAACCCGATGGTGACTCTGATAAAGACAGGAGAACCTTCCAGAAGGACACGTATTTCTGCAGCACTCCAGCAATTATTATTATTAATAATAATCTTGGTTTATTACTGCCAGTGTTTTGGTTTCTGTTTTGTATTTTGAGCTCCCTCTGTTCTGTGTCCAGTTTGTCTCTGTGCCTGTTGTGTGCTTCCTGTTTTACTTAGTAAGTCCGTGCCTCATGTCAGTGTTTCTGCTTTTGCTTCCCTTGTCTCGTTAAGCCTGATTTCTCCCAGCTGGGTTTCCCTCCTGTCTCGCATTCCCTGATTACTTCAGTGTGTATTTAAGCCCTGTGTTTTCGTTGTCCTGTGTAACGTCGTACTCTCTCTGTGCTGTGTTTTGTGCCTCTTGTCTTCCTGTAGCTTAGTTTAGCTCTCAGTCTGGGTTGTTTCCCTTACTTCTGTCTCCTAGTTTCTAGCTGTGATTTTGAGATTTTGTTTTGTTTTGTGAAGTTGATTTCTGATGACCAGGTTTTTCCAGCAATAAAGCTGCCGTTTTAAGTCCATCAATCTGTATTTTGTGAGTCCTGCATTTGGGTCCAATCTCTTTCCTGCCACACAGCATACATCATGACAGTATGAGTGGCAAGATGGAAGCCAATCCTCAGTAAAATGTATATGACAGCCTGTCTGGAGTTTGCCAAAAGGTACCTGAAGGACTCTCAGACCATGACAAACCAAATTCTCTGTTCTGATGAAACAAAGATTGAACACTTTGGCCTGAATGCCTAGAGTCATGTCTGGAGGAAACCAGACACTGCTCATGGCCTGGTCAATGCCATTCCTACAGTGAAGCATGGTGGTGGCAGCATCAGGAACGGGGAGACTAGAGAGGGTCAGAGGAAAGATGAATACAACAATTTACAGAGACGTACTTGATGATAAGCTGCACAAAAGCACTCTGAACCGGGGCAAAGGTTAATTTTCCATCAGGACAACAACCCAAGCTTCAAACATCATATTGAAAAAGACTTGAGGCTGTAACTACTTCCAAAGGTGCTTCAACCAAATGTTGAGCAAAGGCTGTAAATCCTTATGTACATGTTATTTTGTTAGTTGTAATTTCAAAGAATTTCAAGCATTTTTTTCTCACCTTACCATTATGGAGTATTGTATATAGAACCTCGAGGTGAAAAATGAATTTGATCCATCTGGAACAAAATGTGGAAAAAATGAAGCGCTATGAATACTTTTCCAGATGCTCTATCTATCTATCTATCTATCTATCTATCTATCTATCTATCTATCTATCTATCTATACCGCAGTGCAGA
>VURO01006506.1:17228-34294 GCA_015108175.1 Pelvicachromis taeniatus
ATGTATGTAACCGTAGAATAAAAGTTTTCATTTTTACCCTTCTCAATGTTTAAAGGTGGTGATGGAGTCCAGGTTTCAGATTCTCCTCCTGTTGCGGTGTCTTCTTTTTTCTCTGACTGATTCTCATTTTCGTCTCGTGGCTCACTCTGAGTAAAGAAGTCATTTGCACGACTTTATTTGCTGGCTGCGGTATCTGAGATTCAAACTGTATGTGTGCTTCAATATCACTTTCATTTGAAACCATCTTAAGGACAACCATTGTTGTGATTTTGTTCTATATAAACAAAATTTAATCAAATTGAACTTGTCATTATGTTCAGAACACAGATGTTGTCCTTTAATGATGAACAAACATTAAAAGATAAAACATTACCTTTCCTCTGTCTTCACATGTGTTCTCCACTTTTTCTTCTACTGCAAGAGAACACAAAACAGATTTATTGTGTATGCAGTTGTTCATGTTATTTACATATTTTCCATGCTAAAGGGGGTTGTACTCCATCTTAGTGACTGAACATGGATGAATACTCAGTACCGAGTTTTATATTGGTTCAACAAACTGACAAGATTTTCTGACCATCATAATAATGTATGGAAGGCAGTAATTAGTCTGTTGACTCTGAGGTAAATTATTTTGTTGCTTGGAAAAGATATTTGATTTTGTTGTTGCTGTTGCTTTAAATAATGTTTATACAAATGTCTCTGTGCTGATGTTCATGTCTCCTCAGTTTAGTTTCATAATTATGACAGTGGAAGACATTTTTTTCCTTTTTTCTGCTGCATCTACCAGTTGCTTTTGGTCGTGCATTTTAATCAGAGCTTGAAATATGTTCTGAGAAGTCATTGAGAATGTGCTGTGTAATCAAGAGCAGCCCACAAAAACGTACTGAAGGAACGGTAAGTAGAGATTACACATATGATATGTGTAGAAACACAGATTGAACCCAACTGGACTCTTCACTCTCCGCCGCACACTTATTTGTTTGTGTTTAATAAGATAAAAAATTCTTCTTTGTGTTTAAACTCCAACAAAAAATATATTTTAAAATGCTCAGTCGCTTTGGTGTGATCAGATTACCTCTGTTATTGGTGGAAGATGGTGCAGATGCGTTTTCAGATTCACTTCCCGTGCTCGTAACATTCAGCTCTAGGTGCTGAGCTTCACCAGCTTTATTCAATAAAGGCTGAGAAAACGGGTAATAAATAACAGGTTAGATTTTTGTCCACAACAAAGGCCAAAACAAAAGAGGCATTCAAAACAAATGCAAATATTGAAAAGTTTTTTTTAAATCCCATAAACTCATGGGTGGTCTATTCCTAATAGACCACAAAAAAAAATCTGATGTTTAAACTGAGACATTTTACTATTTCACAAAAAATCCAAGCTCGTTTTGAATTTGATGGCAGCAATGTGTCTCAAAAAGTAAGTGGTACTAAAGACAAACAGCCAGAGAGACGTTTGCAGCTAATTTGGTTAACAGATCAGCAACATGACAGGCTAGAAGCAGAGCATTTAAGATGAACAACAATTAACAATTTAACAACAATTGTTTGTCATTGTTGTTGTAGATTTAAGCAAAATGTATCTTATTGACGTGCTTTTAGTGTTTGTCTTAAAATGCAACTCTTAGAAATTGAATACGTGTGGCAGCTGTATGATTTTTTTTTTTTTACCTTTGTTGTAGGTTCACTTTCATCCAACTCTTCTATGGAAAGAAAAAAGCAACAACATATAAATAATGTCAGGCTTATTACTTGTTTCACTGAGTTACATTTAAAGTTAACCTTTGTCATCTTTCATGGATTTGATCAGCTTACATCCGCCAAATCACAACAACAGTTGCCTCAAAGTGTCTTACAGTATACAATCCCCTATGAGCAGTACTTAGACACAGTGTGAAGGAAGAACACCCTTTTGAAACAAGTAGACCTCTGGCAGAAACAGACTCAGAGAAAGGCAGCAATCAATGCAACCAGCTAGAAAGGCGAGAAAGAAGAAAAAAGAAGTGCACAGGGAGAAAGAACAAAATGGAAGAATTCAGACTGTCATGGCGAGGTGCAGTAGTATGCAGTAGTAAAACAAAAAGTGAGCCTTTATTAGGGCTGAATGAAGGCAAACAACAAGAACTCTAAGGATAAAAAGACAAAACGACAACTAAACTGAGTACAGGCTATGAACGACTATGAAAATGTGAAAACTATGACGGCTATGGTGTGGAATAACAGGCGACCTGACAATGAGTGAACGGAAACACACAGACTAAATACACAGTAGGGGTGATCAGGGGGAGTGGAAACACATGAGGAAACAGCTGACACAAATGAACCTAACAATGTTACAGGAGAAGTGTAACACAATAATAAAGACACAACAGACTCTTTTGAAATAAAACAGGAAATACTGAGAACATGCAATAATCAAAGAATAAAACTAAAATACACAAAACACTTAGTCGCAGACCCAGTACCATGACACAGACTGAAGTAAATGATCCGCATTATAAAGACGTGAGCAAGACCCCTGTCTGAGATTCAACTGTGCTATTGGGATAACATGGGACTATAAGGTACTTAAGATAAGATGAAGTATTGTATATTCAATTCTGGATTTAACAGTAAGTTAGGGAGAGAAGCTGATCCAGCAAACATGCCCGTGCAGGCCTACAGTGGGTAGATGTGGGTGTGACACATTTATCCCATGGAATATGGGGCCCAAGTGGTTGTGCAGACACAGGGTCCACAGCAGTTTTGCCCTGTTGGATCCTCATGAGGGTTTTCTGTGGGAGACCCATAATGGGCGTTCGGGGGGGGCATGTGTGGTGGACCACTAGTGGGCTCCACTCACACCCAGTGTACAGGAAGTGGATGCTGAGTTGTGGGGGCATGAAGTGTTCAGTTGTGTTGTGATGAAGATTAAAGAAGGAGTAAGAATTGAGAGTTCTTGCTTCGTCTTTGTTTACCTCCACAGTCAGATGATTTATTGTGTACTTGCTATTTAGTTATTACTTTTGAATGTTCAGTGATTAAAACGTTAAGTGGGCTACATTAACAGTTTGAGTTGTATCTAATAATTAGAGCACATGACTATTACAGTCAGTATTTAGCGATGTCGGCTCTGGACCATAAAACGCATTTAACGGTGGCTGCTCTAGTTCTCTAGTCTCTAGTTTATGTTTGAGTTTTTTTCTCAGTGTTCAAAAGTGGAAAAATCAATTTGAAATTAGAATGAACTATGCTTCCTTATCACGGTCTCCCAGTCGGCATGGGTTCCTGGCTGCTTGGAAAGACAGGCTCAGGAATCGCTAAGGGGTAGGCTTCTTTGGCCTGCACGGACTAAAGAGCCGGGTTAGCTAACAGTTTATTTTAAACAGTGTGGAACATTAAACCTGGCATGTACAACTACAAAAACAGTCACATTTATTATATGCACCACTGAACAGAGCTGTGGAGTGTTGAAAGAGTGTGCTAAATCAACTGCAAAATCAGCTAGCAGCAGAACACCAGTGTGTACAGTAACAGAGAGATCATAGTAAACGACACAGTACCGTCTGTGGCACAGCAACAACAGCAGCAGCACAAATGGAAGATTTTACACTTTTTTTTACAAAGTGTACGGTTTCGTTTTCCTCCTTTCTTTTCTGCTGCCTGCTCAAGGTCCTTCATTTCAGTGGCTTTTCATCCAAGCAGAAGATCAGTGAAGTAATCTATCAAAGAGGATTCAAAAACAGAGATGAGTACAGATTCTTTTATTTCTGGGTGCATCAGAAAATTAAATAACTGCATCTTGGTTTCATTTTGAATCAAGAAAATCAAGGAAACAAAAAAAACTTTATCATGTAGCAGCAGATAGCAGAAACGAACTGTAAACAACTAATGTGCTTTCCCCTAAAACAAATACAGAATAAACTCAGACCTTAGCAGGTCAACAAACAAATTTCAGGGGAGAGCCACTGTTGCCCAGACTAACAAGCAGACTTTGAGACACAAACCGAAAACTGATGAATTTAATAATTTAGTAAAATTAGAAGTACCACACTGTGAAAACACCTCATTATAAGAAAAGCTTCATAATATTAGCATTTCTGAAATCTAACACTTTGGTGCTGTCTGAAAAACAACGCCAAAGTGAAAGTGAGCACACTTGAGTGAACATGCTGGTTTTGGTTTTCTTTTCCATCTACATGTGAACCAACCCCTTCACCCTGCCTGCTATCCTTCAGTCACAAATCACCCCAACCCTGATTATATTGTATGTATAAAAATGTTAAACTAATATTTTTGAAAGCCCCACGTTTGAATGGAGGAATATGAGCAAAGAGTTTTCAGAGGTGAGTGGAGAGTACCAAACCTCTGTCAACTAAACAAAGTGACAGTAAAAGGAAGTTTAACCACATCAAATGTGAAAAGAACAACTATGAAAGTTAATTCAAAAGTTCAAAGTTTAAGTTGGGAAAAGAGTTTTTCACAAGAAAACGAAATTAAAGTAAAAACTATTTGTATAAGATGAATAACTGAAAGGAAAAATCATCATAAACCGTCTTAGACAACATGTTGGACGATCATGTACTGCAAGAACAGGTTCAATGTTTTTTGGCATTTATTCTCCGAGTGTTTCTGGACGGATGAGCACAGTTCTTACGAAAATAAATTCTCAGATTTGGCGTTTTAACTGCAACATGGGAATATGTGGATATATTTGTAGTCAGAGGTTTGGGTGTGAATGTCAGGGTAAATTGGTGACTTTTCACATTTTCTTTGAACTGTTCTTTTTCCAGGGTGGGATGATTACACAGCACATTCTCAATGACTTTAAAAACAAGACCATGTTTGAATTTATTTTAGATTTTCCTAATCCACACACAATCAAAAATATACAAACAGGCTCAAATATAGACATACACTCGCATTAATATAGGGTTTAACTTTTGGCAGCTTTCAACAAGCTTTTGGCCTAAATCCAGTTTGGTATTTGACCAGAATTAGCAGAATTCATTTAAATTCATGCCCATGATGAGTGTTTGTAACTCTCTGATCACAGCTGCATGTTTAACCCTGGAAGAGCTGACTAAGCTTTGCAGTGAATTAAAGTAACCGATACACACAAACACAAAAGAAATGTTCCACAGAAAATAAGCACTTACCTGTCCTTTGTGTTTCTAAGCTCTGTCCCGTTTGTGTATGCAGCTGTAAATCTTATCAGCACTGTTTTATAGAGTTCAGCAACCTGACTGGAGATCTGCCCCTCAAAAAGTCTTACCACAGGTTTTGCGCTAATGCCATGTGGTGTGAGAGGTGAATGAGCTTAAAAAGCAAAAGCGAAAGTATATTCGCTGCATGATATCATTTACCAGAAATGTTGTGACTTAGAAGAGAAAGTGGGCTCCTTCAAACTAAGCATCAGCATCGCATGAAGCACGAATGCAATGTCAGTTTATGTAGCAGTTTGTTAGATTTTGAGCCCACAGCTAATTTGACTTTGTTTGAATGATGACAACAAAAGTGTGAAAGTGAAAGTCCTTCAAAGACCAACCACCTAAATTTGTCTGCTTCTCTTCATGCATTTAGGCTCAAGCTCTATCAGATCATTACAGTGTTCAGTTCATTAGAGACTTAAAAGCTCTTAAAGAGAATACATTTCTTCAGACACTGCAGCTGATTATTTACACATGCAGTCAATTTTTGTGTTGGCAGGGTGTGGTCTGTGGCTCAAAACAAAGAAACACTGTGTGTGGGTGCATGTGGGGGATTCCTGTAGTGCCACTATGCTAAAGCCATGCTGTAATGTTTTACACAAAATCAACCATTAAGATAAATGTACCCTGAATGGTATTTTCAAATTGTGTTAAATAAACCGTTAAACCTCACCAGCTTTTAAACTCACACGACTGTAAAACCTTACTTTGACAGTCATCGGTTCATTTCAGTCTCCACTTTTTAAAACAGTCAAGCGTGTCATCAGATTTAAAATTAAAAGCATTTCCATAATATTCTATTAAACCCTCTGGAAAAAATGCATGAATAAATCACCAAATAAACAATACATAACTACATAGAAGGTCTTTTACAGGAGCTTCACTGCCTCTAAATTCAACTTAAAGTTCAATTCTGTGAACTTGTACCAAATGATACAGGATTTTTAAATTTTAAGTATTGGAAAAAAGTTCTTGCTATAGATAGAAGTTAGCTCATTCCTCCTAAGCAGGTATCCACCCATTCAAAAATTAAAAAAAATATGTTTTTGGTGAGCCATTAGAACAATGAAGACAGAAAGCTCAAGTATTGTTTCTAATGTCTATCTGAGTGGGAAACCTACAGCCAGCATTGGTATTATCAAAGTCATTTTTATGTTTCTAAGATGCTGAATTATTATTTATTTGCACTCCTGAACAGAAAATGTTATTTCAGTGTTTGAATGTTCTGCTTGATTAATTTCTCAGAGAAGTTCGATGTGCTGGCAGATGAAGGAAGGTTTGATACATATAGCATTAAACATCAAAGAGGATGTTTGAGATAGTGGAACAGATAGCATAACATTCACATAATGGCTGAAATGCACATATTTGTAGAGCAGATGACACAAACAGTAGATAAAAAAATAAAATAAGGCCAAGATTTGACCCCTGTGAACTTGCACATGGAGTCATGGATGAGGAGGAAGGATGTGCCCTATAATTATAGAACAAAACCTCCTGCTGTAGCCTTTACAATGATACCATGGTTAACCGTATAAAGTACAGAACTCAGATCAAAGACAAATGTCTTTAGGTCAGTCTATATTAATTAATTTTGGTCAGATTTTTCAGTAGAATAAGCATGACAAAGCTTTGTGCAGAGGTTTCTACAAGGCTGGAATCTGAACTAAATCTAAACAAATATCAACACATTAAACTGAATATAAACTCAAAGCTTACTCTGAAACTAACGAAAACAAAACTAAAAGTAAATATATTAATAAAAAGTTAACTGATAAAAAAGAATCTTCATAAAAATAATAACTAATGAAAAATACAAAACATAATAACTCTGATTCAGATCCATGTGAATCAGAGGCAGGGGAAAAGGTCTAGGTAGGGTGGCACGTACCTCTTCAGTGAAATATGTCAAAATCCCCTATATGTAATAAATGCATATTGTGTAATTTTGTTATCAAAAATTTACATCAGGATATAATGATACCTGTGCTCTATCTGTCTCAGTTTTATTGTATAATAACGGTGTGACTGTACAGTTAGTGGATAAGGTTTGATAAGGTGTGAACAGCAGTGGCAGAGCCCAGCACTGGTAATATTTCTGCAGTTGTGTTCTTTTTTTATGTCACTTGAACTCTGTGATGTTTTTCCCGACATGAACACGTTGAACAAACAGTGCTGTTTATCTCTAGTGAAGGCCTGTCTGAAATGTGTTTGGGTGCAGAGGTGTTTTTTCAGGAACAGCAGTGCTACCTCACAAACTATATTCTGTCATAAAGTTTTATGTTGGCCTCCCATCCAAGTAGATTGGGAGGCAGAGCCTTCAGCTTTCAGGCCCCTCTTCTGTGGAACCAGCTCCCAGATTGGATTCATAGAAGAAGGGGAGCAAAGTTTGTCTTAAGGAGTAGCTGTCCTGCTGTGCTTTGTCTCACATATCGTATATCTTCCAATTATAGGCCGGGCATTTATTCAAAATTCGTCACTCGGGGGGGAGGGGGGCTCCCTGTCAGAGAGACTTCCGGGTCGAAGGTCTACTACTACCCGGCCACTATTGGAGACCAGCGGCTATTTGCTTGACAGGTTTTCAAACCCGGCGCTTATTAGAAACCGGCGTTTAAAAGAGAAAGGCGGCAAGTGACTTCTTCAATCTGAAACTGTGGCTGGACAAACCTGGACTGAAAGCCAGCACAGGGATACTGATCATGACATCACAGGAATAAGTTCTGAGCACAAAATCGAGGCTGGGGTCTACCACACCAGGGAAGACCCCAAGTGTAGCCTGGGCAGAGATACCCCTGAGAAAATGCAGCACATAGGGAGCACAGAGCACAGCTCGAGAAGATGTGGAGGGTGAAGGTAACAGTGCTCTCACTGGTAGTCTGAGTTCTCGATGCAGTGGCCCCCAAGCTAGGCGAGTGACTCCAGCAGACCCCAGGAACAACACCCGAGATTTCTGTCTAGAAGAGCGCAGTCCTAGGAAGGGCAAAGATACTGCGCAGGACCCTCAAGCTCCCAGAAGCTTTTTCTTTTGTTATTTAATTTGTTATTTTGGCACTGTGAGTCCTCCATATATCTCAACACAAATTAGTTGAGTTCCTCTAGTGTCCACTAGATGCCACTAAAACAAATTTCATCTGACTCAAGGCAAATGGAAAACCTTCTCTTTAGAAATATAAAGTTAGTACTGTTTGGTATTTAAATGTTTTATAGTCAAATTAAAAGAAAAGATTTCAAATAAATCATTTTATTCAGTCATAATAAAACATTTATGTTTCTTTTATTGTTTACTGTCACTCTGTGTTATGACCTCATGTTGCTGCTTATAGTGTTTCTGTTTATACACGTTTACCTCAAATGCTATGTATGCCGGCACACACACAGCTGAAACATGACTACATTTAGCCTTCTGGCTCATCAATATGGCTCTGAATAGTGTGTGTGTTTGTGTGTGTGGCAGTGTTTGTGTGTGCTGCCTTGCATTACTGGGCAACTGGACAGCATCATGGTGAAGAGAAATGAGGGAGAGAGAGTGAGAGAAAGGAAGAGATAGAGAGAGTGTGTTTGGATGGCATTTGGCAAAAAGAAATCAGGAAAGAAGCCTGATGAAGAGCACTGCTGAGGAGGAAGCAAGGACATTTTTCTGTGAGTAAAATACAGCATTAATAGCAAATGTGATCATTTATGTTCATAAAGTTAAGGTGGTGTTAATTATCCAGGCTGTAACCAGAAAACCAGTGGAACTATCCACTAGCTCCCATTGGATCCAGGTCTTAGTCTGCTCTTCAGTCTCAGGATGACGGTTACTTATTCCAGTAAAGTCGCCAACGCCACCTTCTTCGGTTTTCACCAGCTGCTGCTGCGCTGGAAGGGGAGCATCTACAAGCTGCTGTACCGAGAGTTCATCCTGTTTGCTCTGCTGTACACCGTCCTCAGCGTCGTATACAGGTCAAACATGCACACACACAGACACGGGAAGGGGATGTGTGGACAGGATCGCATTACAGCTGTGCATCATGCAAGTGTTTCTTTTAAATTCTTGTAATTTTCAACACCGCAAAGCAAAGCTACTAGTACATATTGCTACACTGTCCAGAGTTGCTGATGCAACTCAAACATGGATGAAATGATGGATGATTCCCTAAAAGTGAAGCCAAAATATATCCTCCATCTGGTGGTTCTTTGGAGCATAGGTTATAAGCTCCGCCCCTTTTTGGGCCAAAGTATTTTTCATCTTTGGAATGATTAATGTTCATATTCTATGAGCAAAAGCTTGGTCTAAGTTTCAGAAGGGGAAGTAGCTAAACAAGCTTTGTTCTGTCTGAATCTTTCGTCTCGTTCCTTTTTCTTTTTGAAGTTTTTATTTTACAAAACCTTTACTTTTGGTTTTTTGTTTTAGTTCTCTTTTGTAACCTTAGTACCAAAATCCAGTATACAATGAACTGGGGTTATTTTAAACTGTAAATCATGCAAAACAAAGCACCAAATTGTTCGATTTTGGGTTTTTTTGACAGATCCGTGGGAACACTGCAAATTTTCCCTTCAAATTACTCTTGTATTTTGAAAGCTAGCTAAGCTAATCTGTGAGAAAATATTGGTAGAGTCTGATACAGCAACAGCTAAGCTCAGACTTGGGTGAAACAGGAGGTGGAACCTCAATCGCATGATCTCCTCTTTCAAAAACTATATCTAAGCTGCTCTTGTTTTTAAATCTATCTCCTTATATATTTAAGATAAGATCTATTTCACATCCCAAAACTTGTGAAATTCCTTTATTGCAGCAGCTAAAACAATGAACACATTCTTTATCAAAACATCTCAAATAAAGTATAACTGCTCACTACAATAAATATAATATGACAGAACAAATTAGCTTAATGAGTCTGTTGTACAAAGCAGACAACATGACTGACTCTTTCAAGAGTAAACATTTATACTACAAATGAAACTTGAGTTGTAACTGTATTTCTGACTCCAGGCAAACATGATGTGATCCTTCTATGCAATGCAGAAAATTAAATATTAAATATCTAATACACAACATCAGAAAATGTCTGTGTAGAAAAATATTTATCTGACTTTGTATTTCTGAATAGAAGCATACATTGGCCAACAGAAGACCTGCAGCTTTTCATTCAGAAACTTTCTGATTGGCTGAAGAGGAACTTCAGAAGAATTTGTTATATGTTTGATTCTGAGCTGCTGGAAGTGACGATGGTTTCCTCTGTCCTCCAGGATTGTCCTCTCTGAGGATCAGAAGAGACTGTTTGAGAAACTTTCCATGTACTGTGACAAATATGCCGAACAGATCCCCGTCACCTTCGTCCTGGGTATGTTAGCTGACAAACTAAAACTTTACTTATATTTAAATTCATTCTTATTTTCATTTCTGTTGATTAAATACAAAGCATCCTTTTCCTCAGTATCTCTTTAATAGTGTTGTAGTATTTTTCCTTTACAAAACAAACAAACATACAGGCAAATTCCACTTGTAACCTTATGGTTAGACCTTTCTTTCTGAACATTACAATACAAGCTTAAATGAAATGCCAGTGCGAGTGTGTTAGTGTTTTGGTTGTAGTAGATTTTTTTGGCAGGAGGGTAGAGCAACTTCTTTTTTTTAGCTGTTTTCTTTTTGGCAGATGTGGTTTTTTTACACTTTTTAAATTCTTTCTGTACAGCACTTTGTCGAGAAAAATGATTATATAAAATAGTTGCATTATTATTATTATTATTATTATTATTGTTATTATTATTATTATTATAACTGCTCAGCAAGTCACACTTTTTAAACATAACTGTAGTAAAAATTCTCAACCAAACATGTCCCATAGGTCCAGTTCAGGGACTTAACCTTGTGCCTTACTACTATCTGAACTGATGACATGTAAAACACATGAATCATCACATGGACAATTGTTCTGAAAGAAACATTATCTATAGAGACTAAAGTAGAGGTCACTGTGGTGAATGGGCGAGTTACATATCTGATATTCATCTTGTTGTGTCCATTCATGAAAAAAGTCTTAATTATACCGTAAGCATATTTAGTTGCTATATTTTAATGAATATATTTATATTTTAAAAACCAGCCTTATGATAATTTACCAACACCAGATTCTCAGAGATTACAAAACAGACGAAGATAACCATTTTATTGTCTTCCTAGATTTAATTCCGAATGCCTTACAGACTTGTAAGATTCTCAGGGGATCGAACAACATAGATGACCTGGGTTATTATACAAATAACAAGTGGAGTCTGGATAGTATAGTCCTCTGAGAAAAGAGCTTAACACTGACTCATGGACATGTGTTGAGTTTGGATATTACAGCTCATGGTGAGAGGTTCAAAAACAACTGAAAGCAAAAATTAAGTGTAATTTAAAAAAAGCCACATGAAAACTCAAGTATAACTGTAAGTGCGCTTCCTGCTTGAGCAGAGAGCTGAACAGAGGGGGTGTTTGGTTGCCTCATTAGCAGCCTGCTAATGGAATCGGATCATTAAAGAGGAGAAAAGGCTAAAAGCAGGATGAGTGTTTGTGTAGCTGATCTCCACCATCATGCACGCACAGCATTCCAGGATGCATATTCACTATGTTTGTCAACCTAAAAAAAATAAAAGCTGACAGTTCCTAAAATGTGTTTTTTCCAGGAAAATAGAAAGACAAATAGTGTCAGTAGCTCCAGTAAATGCCAAAAACAGGAGACGTATATGCATGAGTTGACAATTTATCAAAAAAATGAAGTGCCCAGACAAAACTGACCCATGGTCTTAAATGGCTGTGATGAGTTCAACAACATGACGTAATAAAACAGGTTTCCTGGAGCGAGTCCTCTTTAGTTTTGTTTAAATTAAACTCTGGTTTATTATGAACATGGTAGATACACACTTAGACCCTCTGGAGAAGGTGGTCTTAGTCTGGTTTCAAATACTTTAAGAACATGATCTGACCTTTATCTGACCAAGCTAAACAGGTTCCCTTAGCCAGGTATGCTTTGCATTATGAGAGGTGGCAGAGTACCTGACACCACCTGTTGATAGCTGAGAAGACCTCAGAGCAGGTCTGGATATATCTGGACTATGTTGGACAGAGTTCTGGATATGTGGCAGAAAAAGAAATAAACACATGTCTGGTATTTTGCATAATGCAAGATGAAGTTTTCAAGCTACAACTGTGAACTGTGAGTGAGACTCAAGTCCACTGACAGTATTTAGTACAACTGTGTGTCTTTTATGCACTCATGTTATTTTGTGGACAATGGGTCACTGCCATGTATTTGAGGTGGTTCCATTTATGATTTTAACAAACACCTGGCTCTCAGTTTACAGTTTGTTGGATTTACAGGGGATCAAAGAACAAGGGTGTTATTATAATAATCTCTGGACAGGCCAAGCTAATATAACCCATTGAGAACAGGGATTAGCGCTGACTGACAGTGTGTTGTGTTTGAATACTAAAGTATATCATAAGAGGTTGATAAGCTCTCTAGTGTAATCTAGGCCTCTCACGAGCTCTCCTTCATGTTAAATGTCCTTGGAACAACATCATTTTACGTCAGCATGACATAATTATTTACTTACTGCTGTAAAAGAGCTCAACTGTTTGGATAGGTTGCATTCTCACAATATTTACAAATTATAGTGTGTTAACTGAATATAAATGGTGTTTGTTTTAGGTTTTTATGTGACTCTGGTAGTGAATCGGTGGTGGAATCAGTTTGTTAACCTGCCCTGGCCAGACAGACTCATGTTCCACATCTCCAGGTACAGTCAACATCTCTATTCTGCCCTCTACAGGCCGCAAGCACCCACTACAAAAACATCGCCCTGTACAGGCACAGACAGCAACTCACAGACTTTACATAAAAGATGGACATTATCAGGGTTTGGACGTCCTAAAAAATTAACTACAGAATACTGTTCATAAAATTATGTTATAGAAAACAGAAAATATAATTAACACTAAAGCGATAGCATTACTACTATTTTTATTCAAAACAATATAATCAGCTATGTTACTGTTTAGTATGTTAATGTATGTGATTCTAAAAGCAAATTAAAAAAAAAAACACATGAAATGTAGCCACAAAGTTTCCATCATTAACGTATTTAGAAGGTACCTTGTCTTGTTAAGTGATCTGGGAACACTTCAGTGCCCCGTGCAAAGGCGTCTGAATACACACGAATAAGCTGTGTTTAGCTGACAATTATCATAAACTCCATTTTTGTTTTCTGTCTTTCTACAGCTGTGTTCAGGGTAAAGACGAATATGGCCGCCTGCTGCGCCGGACATTGGTACGTTATGTTAACCTCACGTCCCTCCTCATCTTCCGCTCTGTCAGCACGGCTGTCTGCAAACGGTTCCCGACCATGGATCATGTGGTCGAGGCAGGTTAGAGCCTGAGTATTTTAGTGTGTGATCAGCTGTATTTCAAAATGAGCACAGATGTGTGATTATAATGTGTCTGAAGTAGAAATATTAAAGTCACTCCAGTTATTGGCCAATTAAAGAAGCACTTTGGAGTTAAAGGGCTGATACTCTGTCAACAAAACCCAAACACCTATCTGTATGGAAGCCCTATGTCTCAAACTGTTTTGGAACTATATGCAAAAGTTGAATAGTATATTGTGGCCGGGCGTGGTCTATGGTGCCACTGCAGGGGAGGCGGACACACCTGAGCGGCATCCACAGTCACGCCACGCTGCCATAAAGAGTCCTTATTGGGTCCTGTCAGATGTTGTTGTTGTTAGTGTGTGTAGCTGGGAGCTGCAAAGCTACAGCCAAGGAGTGTTTAAACAGCAACTGTGAGACAAGTGTCCAATGAAGATGCTGAAAGTCATCTAGTCTGCCGTGGATCATTAACATATATCAACATGAACCAAACACTGATTTGTTTTAAATAATGATTATTTTGCCATCTGTAGGGTTTATGACACCTGAGGAGAGGAAGGTGTTTGAGAACATTCGTTCTCCTCACCTGAAGTACTGGATCCCTGTTGTCTGGTTCTCCAACCTGGCGTCTAAAGCTCGGCAGGAAGGACGCATCCAAGACAGCATCGACCTGCAGAACATTCTCAATGTGACTATAAAAATGCATTTTTATGGCGGGAGAGTGCTCAAGGGATAATGTGTCACTGTTGGCCAACGAGGCAGTTAGCATCGCCATGGTTCACGTCATAGAAATTGCTTAGCAACGTAGTCTCCATAAACTCATACCACTATTGTGATTTTGTAAGCATAAATTCAAATGCATGTCGTGTGACTTTACCACCACCACAGGTTCTCGTGTTTGCCATGAAGACGTTTATCATCATTAGTATAATGTAGCCACTTAGCAAATCCCTTTCCCAGGGCACACTAAAGGTTAAAATATCAGCCTGGGTATTTTATTTATTTCATCTATTTCGTGTTGTAAAGAAAAATGTAAAATTGTGTACAGATGGACATAGCTACTACGACATCATCCAATCTTTTGAAGTCTTATTTTGAAGCCTCAAGACTGGCATCACCCAGATTTGGTGGAAGAAAGTTAAGATGACAATGTAAGCTGTGCATCTTCATTGATATTCTGGCACTCATTGGCTGTTATGCTTTCAGCACGTCATCCACAAGCTCAGCTGTGGATAATTTCTCTGCTCCATGATTGCCAAGAAAATTCTGGACAAGCTACACGAATCCTTCACATGGTGATGATTCGTTAGGCTTCAGTTTAATTTTGAACACGTCGTCAAGCATCAGTTTGCAGATTTCACGACCAACAAAAACACATTCCTTAATGTTGGCTTCACATTTCCGGAAAACAAACGTATTTCATAAAAGCTGAAATGCATTGGTGTTTCTGCCCAGCCATTCAAGTCGTCCAATGCTTTGAAAATCATAACTAAAAAACACAACGTGCTAGACAAAAACATTTGGCTTTTACATTTTGTGTCAGCAAGTAAAACCTGCTAAAGTTCAGGTGAAAAACTGCTAGTAACAAAATGCTTGTTGACCGGTGTCAGACCCAGAAGCTTTGTCCATCTTTTATACTGTTTACAGCTGCAAAAAGATGTTTGATCCTATAGAAGTGCGTAACAGAACAACCATTAGACCTGACCTCTGTAAACACTTTCCCAATGGTTTTAAAGGCTCAGCCCAGTTACGTCTCATTTATAATGCATCACTATTCATTTAACTACATGCTTATATCTTAGATAATAATAATAATACCAGGGTAAAAAAACAATACACTTTGGCCATGAAAGATTGGTATAATCAAATAAGCTTAATATTTTTTTCCAATTGATTACAGACATATGCTGTTAGAGAGGAAAAAGCTCTTAAGCACTCAAAGCACACTCATTCATCCTTCGGAGCCAGTTTAGATCCTAAAACCCTCGCTAGCCTGTGACCACATAAAGCAGACATGTAGGTAATGTGACACTCAGCTTTCCCAGAAGGGCAGATGAGACTCTTTTTCCAATTAGCCTATTGAGTTACAGAAATTCACGGCTTTGTGGCAGCTGGGGAAAGACTGCTGTTTCCTGTCTGTGTTAGGAAATGAATCGCTTCAGGACCTGGTGTGCGACTCTTTTTGGCTACAACTGGGTCGGCGTCCCTCTGGTGTATACGCAGGTCTGTGCCTGTCCTCCTTGTTTTGTACTTGCCACAGCATCATGTTTGATACGGATGTAGCTCATGTAATCACATCATAATCATTACACTAACTGAATCAGAGCTCTGACTCTCCCACAGAGAGACCAAGCAATCTGATCTACACTCTCAATCTCTCTCTCCTTTTAGGTCGTCACTCTTGCTGTCTACACCTTTTTCTTTGCTTGTCTAATTGGTCGACAGTTTCTTGACCATACCCGTGGTTACCAAGGTCATGACCTTGACCTTTACATCCCCATTTTCACCTTGCTGCAGTTCTTCTTCTACTGTGGCTGGCTTAAGGTCAAATAAATTCTTTCCTACAATTTGTGAATATTTACAAACAAACTTGTGAATTTATATTTTTAGTCAGAGACTCAACCAGTGTAGCTTTGCATGATTGAAGCATGAGATACAAGCAATGGATCTCATGTCTCACACCTCTGTGAAAGCCCACTTTGGTCTGATTGGTTCCTGTCAGGATGCCTGCAGAGGGGCTTTTGTGCTGTACTGGCAATACTTTGCAAAATAAAATTTGGTTTTTGACTTTTTTATTCCTCAAGTTTGCTATACAACAAATATATATCTATACAGATATTTTTTCTTGGAAGATGTGTCCTGCAGTTTCACAGAGATAAAGTAAAATAAGCTAATAAACGAAATCTACGTGATTTGCATATTCATAAATTCAAGTACTAATTTATCGTAATGCAGAGATAATATAGGCCCAAAACACACACAGTTCTTATGCTAAATTAGAACCCAAATGCAGACAGACACAAATAAAATTTATTTATAATGGAAGGAGTACAAGTAATAAAAGTGAAAGGGGGATGCTGATTGGGAAATAAGACCAAGTTTACATGAGATATTTCAATATGTTCAGTTTAATTATTTAATAACACGTGTTAGTGTTTTAGCTATTTATCTGCATTAATATGTGTTTTATATGTAATATATAAAGCAGAAAATTATGTGTCTATCTTGTTTTTCTTCTGCCTGAAAGACATCAGTACATGTGTGGCTGACCTCTTTCATCTCATGATGTATTTCTGTTATATATATCACACATCACATAAAGTTAATAATAATCTACTTGGTGGACATGAGCCAGAAATATTGCATGAGCCAGAGTGCCACAAGTAGAGTGGTCATAAATGTTTTTGTTCTCGGTGTCAAGTTAAAAGAAACTAAAGCTGCTTCATCCTCTCAAAAACAATATTTTGTAGAAATTAGAGATACAT